>QVRM01003075.1:0-72127 GCA_003439945.1 Dermanyssus gallinae
TTCTAATGGCAAGGCCTCTCAACGCATCGCTTAATTTTTCCTCTATGGTGTTTTCCCACGTTACGCTTTCAACGAGTTCTTCCAAAGACACTTGAGTGCTTACTTAATCTGCGCCTAGGGTACAACGCATGGGCCTAAGCTACGATATGTGCCTTCCTTTTTTGCAACCAGAAGGAGAAGACAAAACGCAGTCACAAAGGATCCTTGTTCTGGGAAGTACCCACTGGAGCGCGTATCGATCGACGTTCAGCGGGGAAACGCAGCGTCAGCCGAATAATCCCTTCCCTCCGCTGCGGGTCTCCCTAAGACCACGTAGAATAACTGATGCTCCGAATACTATTTTGATTAACAAAAATACCATTAGTTGTACTATTCTAGAGCAACTTAAGCACCGGTATCAATCCTTAACGATTAGAGTGTTAATTTACGCAACGTGTTGCCAACGGCCTGCCTTTGTCCAGTTCATTCTGAGGGAAGTTATTTTATTAGCCGCACCTAAGTATCGTATTGGGAACGCCATTGAACCCCCTGGGCAAAGCGCATTTTGTTTGCCATGACAAGATATCACGGATATCGGACCTAAGTCATCGTCAAACAAATATATGCGCGTACACATTGCATACGTATATACACCTACTACTCTATCTATCTAGCCTGACCTTGCAAACGCTTTTCGTCATTCATGCGTTTAGTGATACAGCAGCACGCGTGGTATCAGAGTCCGTACACCATCCGGGACACATTAACCTTGCCCGGTTATCGACTTTAACGTGTTTTTGGCGCGTACTACACGTCACGACGGCCATGACGCGTTGATTATGGCCAAGCGGCGATACATGTGATGACAGCGTGCAGGAACGCATCCCGCCGGCAGATGGTCGGTCCTGTCATTAGGTATTCTACGACGTGTTTCCAGTGGAGCGCGAGTCCCTTGTTGTGTTGGTGCGTATCGCTCGCTTTTACGACGACCTAACACAGCACTCAATGGCAACAACTAGCTGTAACAGTATCTTCTCGGCATAGAAGCTCGTTTTCGTAGTAGCCGCAAGGCTGGAGAAGCAGTACACGTACGAACTTTTCCTAAGAGTCCTGTCTTCTGCCGGCGCGCAGAAGACAGGACTCTTAGGAAAAGTTCGTTAGTTTTGTTTCACTTACGCACGTCGTGCTCTACTGTTTACTGCGAGAGGCGACCTTGAGTGCGCTGACGAGCAGGGTGTGAGAGCTAAAAGCAGCGTTACGAGAACCGCTACGCTATGCTATATCTGAGAGCCGCAGGAGCCACATTGTAATCGAAGGCAGCCTGATCGATGATACCAACCACGAAAGCTTAGCAGATGGTTGCCTGGGATTTTAACCTCCACACGTACCATACAGGCGCGCTTTATGCTGTTCAGCTACTCTAAGCTTAGATTGCGCTTCGCTTACCTCTTGTGCAACTTGCCTATACGACTATATTATGGCTTTTTGCAACCAGTTTAGGTCTCACCTGTTTTAAACAACAAGTTGCCAACAAACCAAATTAAAATTAAAATAATCGAAAATAAGCACGAACCGAGAATGTTTGGAGAAAAAAAAACATAAAAGCCATGTTTCAGCAACCGGGAAACGCAAAGCGCCCTGAACCGTAATACCTGTAAATGGTGATGAACTACATCATTTTTAACACAACAAAACCTGACGATAGGCTAGAAGCAGGATCTGCAAGTGTGCACGTCAGGGCGGAAGGTATTATGCACGTGTACTCGAGCGTTCATTATGCTTCAAAATTTCTAGGCCGCAATATTGAATATATAATTTCGTATAAACATATATTTTAGTGCTCTCTATATATATATATATATATCTTAGAGAACGCTAAAAATATATTTCTCTCTCTCTCCCTATATATATGTATATATATATATATATATATAAATAAAGAGAGAGAGCAAGGGGGGAGCCAAGTTAGTACTCTTACCGAGCCCGTTGATATTTGTCTACAGAGAAGAATAGGGGCGCCATAGCCGAGCCTAAAAGGCGCACAGCAGTTTTGTTGGCGGCCGGCTGCAGGGCGTTGCCTGGTCGCGGTAGCTAACGTACGTCGTGTCGTGCCATGGAAGCGCCATAGACAGGACTACTCCAGACGAGAACCCGGAGAGAGATAGGAGCGGCTCTGAGTCATCGTGATTCCACCATCGTCGTCGTGGTCGTCGTCGTCGTTGTCAGTGGGTCGTCACCGAGGGCCGGCCACGTCCTTGGCGGGCTCGTTAAGTTTGGCCACACCAATTCCCTCACCCGTTGCGTTAGGTCCTCCCTCATCTGATCTCTCTGTGCGGCGCCGGCCTCGGCCACGACAGCCAGCATCTCCTCCCGGCCGCGGCCTCGAAGTCGGCGGGGAAAACTTCTCCACGGCCGTCTGCTAAGTTTTCCTGGGACTGGAGGAGCCGCTGCTTCTGCTGCTGCTGCTGATGCTCCACTTCAGATACCGTTACTACTCGCTCGCTCGAAGAGCCGTTGGGCTCCTTCTCCAATACGTACGGTATGTGGTGGTGGCGGTGGCCTTTATCAGCGCTGCCTATCTCTGCACAAAGAGCGAGTAGACTTCATGCAGTAGGCGCCCGATGTCTGTCCCGTTGGCGTCCCGGTTCTCGGGGCGCGCCCCGAAATGCCCGCCAGGACACAGGCCAGGCGCCTTTCATCGGCCACTGTGCACATCAAGTATTAGAGTCCAGCCTGCCCTTGTCAACAAACGGATAAGATGGACAAAACTCCTTCTAACAATACTGTGGAATGGAGTCTTTGCGGCTATAATGGCTGGCGTGCGGTGATGATGTATGCGCAGGTGTTGACGATGAACCCATTCCTTCCTACATGGCTTGCCTGAGCGCTGCGGAAACGACGGTGCAGCATACGCACAGCTCTAAATCAACCAACCGTAAAAGATAATACCCCTTTACTTTATAGTCATGTCGGCTTTTCTAGCTTTTAGGAGTGCATCTCTTCAAGCACGTATTAAATATTTTAATCGAGAACAACAAAAACAACAATAAGAACGAAAGGGTTAGTATATGATCCATATCGTGCGTTCAGCGCAACCGCACATTTAGCTGTGTTGCGCAAAAGCGACGGCAAATTATTCATATATACAGGGTGTTTGGAAACGTTTTTTCATCGTAGTACGGAATTGTAGAGCTTGTTAAAGCAAATATTTTTTCCAATGGAACATGGTCTCTGAGAAGTCTTGTTTCGGAGTGAGAGTGAAATAACTACAATTTATGACACTGGTGTTTTTGCCCGACATAGGAGCACAAAATGTGCTGTTTCGAGACCAGTCCTCCTATACAGAAACTAAGCATACCGTCGTCTTTGTGAGGAAATTCTGCTTCTTCCAAAGAACATATAAGGCAGGACGGAAGATGCGGCATGGTCGCTTATTAGAAAACTCGCAAAAATGAAGTTGTTTATCAGCTTTCACATCAAATACATCAAAATCATTACCCTACGACCACTCACGGCGCTTAAAACTAACATATTCAGGCAAATGCGCATGAGGAAATTTCATGATGATCATTTTGGTATCAAACTTATGGCAACGCGAGCTGTGGTTGCGGAGTAATTACGATTTTTTGGCCAGATGTCGAGATTGAGTGCACGCAAAAATGACTTTGTTCCAGAAAGATTCGAAGAGTGATATATGGAGTTTTAGAGCTCGTTAAAGGAATTTATTTTTCTTCCAATGGAACATGGTTTCTGAAAAGTCCTGTGTTAGAGTGAGAGTGATATTACTACAATTTGTGTCACTGGTGTTTTTGCCCGACATAAGAGCAAAAAATGTGCAATTACGAGACAACCGGTCCTCCTATACAGAAACTAAGCCCACCGTCGCGAGAAAATTCTACTTTTTCTGAAGAACATATAGTATTGCCTAGAAGATGCGGCACAATCGTTTAGAAAATATTCAACAAAAAATTAAGTACTTTTTTAGCCTTCGCGTTCAATATCTCAAAATCATAACCAACGACTAATCACCGCGCTTTTCTTAGCAGAAAAAAAAATTAAAAATAAGCATATCACTTACCAAATCAATAGGCAAAATTAAAAGGAAAAACGTCGTATACAACCTGACGTTCGCTTAACCTTCGGAACATGGTAAAAAGACGCGTTTTTCGGACTCGATCATCACAAATGATGAAGAGATAGTCGCCTATAATAGTCAATCTATAACGAATTTAATTATAAAGTACGTGCATATGTATTTAAAATGCATTTACGTATACTACCGAATACAGCGCTCTGCATCATTAGTTCACGAACTACATGGAAAAGTGGTACTATAATACGTGAATATTAAGATTCATAGACATTCTGACAAATATATTGTTTTATTTTTAAACGTTTTTTGGTGATCCAAACTGCTATCTTTTTTGTACCTATATACTATGAAATAGATACTATGTATAGTATATAAAGTGTCTTCTTATTTGTGTTTGAACAAAATGGTGTATTTAAAATTAAGAAAAAAGATTTATTTTACCTTTGTTTAGCGCAAATCAATCACCAGAAAATCGCATTACGTTAAACGACTCTTACAACTGTAATTGTGAGATAGAAATAATATATATACATATATAAAAAGACCTTGCGAAAACAAGACTTCTTTGCGAGCGCTTGGGAACCTCCATTGAGACCGCTACACAAGAGACCGATTACTGGTCTCAACAACTACACAACACGTCCGATAAGGCACATTTTAAAAAAGCACACGAAACGCCCTTTGTACATCTGGATTAAGGGTATGCCCTACCTATCTGGTAACGAGTATTTACCCTATTAAAGCTCAGGATCAACGCACTACCAACGCGTGCCAGATTGGCCAGGGGACGCCCGGGCTACAACATGCGTTGTAGGCACGGGTGTCGTGCGTCTGAGACGTTGGCTCATGTCGCTCAGATGTGCGATACAACACACAAACAAACTATAAAGAGACATGACGATGTCTGTGATCGCGTGGCGCGTCTTCTCCGCGAGAGGGGTCATGAGGTGGTTCGTGAGCGAGTATTCCGTCAACCGGGCGCACCGGGTCTAAAGCCCGACCTCGTAATACCAACTTCTACAGAGGTCTGGGTTTTAGACGCCGAGGTTTGCGGCCCAAACCGGGACTTGGCACAAGCGCGGCAGGACAAATCACCAAATATGACGTCGAGTTCCTAAGAGCGGCGCTCCCCGACCCGCAAAAACCTCGCAGCTATTTTATATATCTATATATAGAAGTATATATATATATATATATATATATATATATATATATATATATCCATAATATGTGCCCCACATGCATATTGTAATATACGAAAAATAAACTTTATACTGAACAATATAAAATATATATATATATATATATATATATATGTTCTGTGGAGATTCGTCATTGTACAATACCCTCACATTAAATTGGTATTGCCAATGCTGGCAAGTCTAATTAAAGCAGTGTACCTCCCTCATTTATTCAGCCTATCGACCCTAACCACAATCGGTCTAGCGACAGTGTGTAGCAACAGAAACAACATCAACAAAAACAGCAGCACCATCATTAGATAAAAGGGTAGCGTTCATCATCCGAAACCAAGTTCTAGTTATCATCTCGGTTGTTGTTGTTGTTGTCTGAGTTCAACCGGCATAACAACAACTACTACTTTGACTACGAGTTCTATTACCACTATGATGCAACTGCTGCTGCTGCTACTGCAGCTGATATGCCTCCTGCGTACCTGGGTTGGGCCCCTGGGGTGGGTCGTTGTCACCACACCGGTCGCTGTTATTCTGCGCCCCCGGAGGGAAGGCCCACTCCCCCGTCGAGTGTGGCCTGGTCGATGGCGTCGGACAAGGGCAGCATATATATATATATATATATATATATATATATATATATATGCTCATATGTATGAAGAGCTGAGCGGGCGGAGGGTGAGATAGAGGTAATACGGGGGCCCTGGAGATTAGGGGCTGGTGGCGAGCTCGCCGACTCACTTGCGCGCCAAGAGGGCTGTGTGTTCGTCGTTTCCTGTCATCGTCGTCATCATCGTCGTCGTCGTCGTCGGCCATGCTGACCATGCATCATGCCAGCCGGGCCATGCGGAGCGCAGGCTCCACAAACTCTCACCGCCGCCGATCTAACCAATAAACCCAGCACAAACGACGGCCAGTCGTTCGGCAGTCCGTGACCTCACCCCGGTCGGTCCGTCGGTCGGTCAACGTCGCTAAGCGAACCGTCTCGTCCGAAGCTCACTCCGAGTCCATGATGATGCATTTATACGATCGACAGCCGAAATTCGGGCGCCGTACGCTTGACCCGTCTGTGATGATCGGGCCGCTGCATGGGTCCCCTTGATCCTGCCCATTTGTTTGCAAGTCCAAACCATATACCTACTAGACTTTCTTTCGTGTGTGTGTGTGTGTTTGTACGTCTCTATACTTGTAATGATAGACGCTGAATGTCAGCTACTTTCAGCTAAACTAGCTAGGCCGATTGAGGCAGATAGCAGATGCAGGGGCTATGTACTTTGTCTTGAACAACAACGTTCCACGAATAAGACAAGCAACTGCTAATAAAGGGCATTAAAATGGCAATGCACTAGCGCGTGAGCGCAGTTTGCAGACGGCACAAACGTAATTACGCCATATATATATATATATATATATATATATATATATATATAATATGCTCCGTATCGATCCGAGTCTTGAAACTGACGAGCATATAGCGTGGCATGACCACTGCAAGAGCTTCAAGGACAGGTCCAATGTCCTACTGACGTCAGAGTGTCGTGGTTTGCTTTAAGAATGTCGATATAATTTTGCATAGTGTCATCCGTCGCTGATAGCCGCTCTTCCTTATGGGTCTGAGTGGAGCTACTGTAGCGCAAACGATTCTCACGCTCTCAAGCAATGCCTATTATTTCCAGAGTTCTGTCAGTTATTTTACACTGGTCGACCTGCAACCAGAACAGCAATGGCCAGATTGTGCACAATGTCTATATTGCCAATACTTCACAATATTTATGCATTTAATCCGTATAAATCTCTATAATTTCTACGCTAATATTTTAAGGACAAAAAGTTAATTATATGTGTGATCACGTAACCGTATCATAAAGCTGACTCCTAACTAAAACAAATAGTTTCGTATACCTATGCGACATGGTTTTGTATAGCAATACGCCCGCTACCGAGCAGTCAGTTTACTCAAAATAACAAGTTTAGTCGTAAAACTCATTATCACGGTCCATTTAAGGTCCAGTTAGTGACTCATTACCTTCGACGGCTAGCATTGAACCTAGTGGGTGGGACACTTGAACAATGCGTACTCACCACCATGTATTAATAGTAAACAGGTGCTGAAAGGAGATCTTTTTACTAGGGTGCTCTGTTTCACGGCATGGCTATTCGATTGGCTTGATATTTTGTCCGTGACTAGATTTCAACTGTCCCTAATGCATTGAGTTTAGAAGGCCGCATAAAGTTTCCGTTCGTATGTTGTTGTTGTACTGAAAATGAAAAGCGCATAAATAATCTCAATTTATCCTAAGACAACGATTTCTACAGTCCTATAGAAACCGTTTATCAGCCGTTATTGTTATTTACATATGAAGCGAACATATAACGCCTCAAAACTGGCAAGCAATAATAGGAATACTACAGTGCCATGTTTTGAGGACAACCCCCCATAACCATACCCGGAACCGGAATGACTGCACACGGACGAAATAGGAGAAAAAGAGAAAGGGCTATACGCTAAGGCATACGTGCAGTCAAACAAGAATCACTTCAGGAGCAGAAGGTTAGCCTTCGCCCCGATCAAAACAAACAGGCGCAATATTGCCCTGGCACAGCTGAGTCCTCTCACAAAGGGAAAGATTTAGCACCGCATTGGTCACTTAGCTAAGGCACAATCGCGCAATAAATGTGAGACTCAGTTACGAGTCTCAATCGATAATTGTCTGGGGGGCAAACTGCGGTTAGGGGAAGGATTGCGCGGTGGCCCGCACCCCCCTCCGCGCTACACAGAGCATAATGCGACACCGTACAGCCAACGCATACCTCATAATCCTACACAGTATACGACCTACGAACGTCTCTGGATGGGGTGTGACATCCATTCATCCATGCACATACCTACTACAGACAAACGTACCTGCTATCGCGGTAGCAGTTCCTGCAGCCCGCGAGACCCGCTGCTGACTCGGGCAACGAACGGGCTGATTGTGCTGGGCGGATCGCAACGATCGGTCGTTGGCCTCAATACTGCCAGTGCAGTTCGTCACTAGCTCATCACACTTGTTTACTGCTGTTTGCTGTGACACCTCAAAGGGCCGAGCACCGAAAAGAACAACAGCCAACGACAGGCAGATCCTGCCGTCAGAACGTCACAATCGTCACTCTATCGTCGCTGCACGACGACCGTCAACACTACACAGCGCAGCGCTCGTCAGAACGTCCGAACCGTTCGCTGCAAGACAACGTCAACACTGCACAACACAACGCACAGCACCGCACTGCACTGTAATGTATTGTTGCATTTGTAACACAATACTCGGTAGGTCGGAGCGGGCACCTCCAATACTGGCCGCCAACCACCATTACCACAAGCAACACGGCCACCACACCTTCAGCACCACCACAATCACCACCACCACCACCACCAGCACAGTTCAAGCGCACAGGCCGACCAAAAGAACACTACGAGAGGGGTGCGGCCTCGAGTGGGCCAGGAGAGTGGGCAGCTCTCAGGCTGAGTAACAGGACATGCAGACAGACAGACGGACGGACAGACAGACAGAGCGACCGACCGACATACACCCATAGGCTCTGCATGGGGGTGGGCCAGACGGTGGCTGCAGAATAGGGAGCGAGCGGGGGCTGTAGAGGGCGCCACCATCGAGTAGGACCAGCCGCAGCGGCGGCAGCAGCAGCAGCAGCAGGAACAACAGCAAGACCAGGAACACATTCCCCTGTCCTTCTCGGTCCTATCGCCCGCCAAAGGCCGCCGCTACCGCCACAAGCTTGTGACGGGCTTGCATACTGCCCAGTGGGAGTGAACCGTCCAGGAACCGTCGAATGGAGAGCGCAAGAAGCAGGCCTTCGATCGATCAGACGGATGGCCTTGCCAGAGGGCGCTTCGCCTTTGCTTACCTTGCAGGCCCTCGGTACATACAGTAGTCACACATTTGGTTTGCTTTACGCTCATATCCAGCCACAGCAGTATACACACACACACTTGTAGCGCCGTTCACTCACGTCGCATCGTCAGCTGTCGTAGATAGATGCACAAATATACACACACACTGCACTGAACGGACGAATGCAACGATAATATTAGGCATTGCACGTAATCATACGGCGGACAAAAAGCACCATGTACTAGACAGCCATCCTACAACCAGTCAGCTATCCTACAATCATTGTGTACTACCTAGTACTAGCTGAAAGTACATGCTGTTTCCGCGGTGTGATGTTGGTATCATATGTAAAGAGAAAGATGATTGTCAGTAACAACAAAAAATAAAGGCTCAATTGCGGTAAACCCCTCATACCGCTGATGACATTTCATCGAGGTCTAACTCTGGTTGAGGACAGCACAGTCACCAACACTTTAACGTCGTCAATGCTAGATGGATGTGCAATCCAACCAGGTTATGCACTTCGAGAAGCCGAACTATCGAATATGCAACCACTGCTCTTATCCTCTGCCGTCGAAACACCAGGGGGCACCAACAAACTACTTAATATGTTTGGGAAGCCCTGAACCACAACTACTGAACATGTGGGGAAAACCGAGCAAGATGGCTTAGTGGCGGAAGTCTCAGCCTTGCATTCGAGAGACCTGGGTTCAAGACCCAGACCGGCCACTCTTAAATTGGTTTGCATGGTTTCCAATTTAGACAAGGTAAATGCCGGAGTGGATTACAAATCAGCCATAACAAGAAAGAAACCGTACACGGGTATTAGCCTTACCGAAAAACTTACTTAAAAAAAGCCCTTTACAAGAGGGACCTTCTTGTCGATTCTCAATTGACCTTCATCGAGACAATGCAACGGATGTCCTTGGAACGATGCGCGACGCATCCAAGCCGGACCTTCAAATCCCGCAATTTGATCCGAGCAAGGAATAGCTTCGGACCACAACATTTATTCAACGTTAGTCATAAATAAGCTAAAACGATTGCGGATTTGTATATATACGAGTTAATTGACTGTCATTACAATCATGTCAGAAAGAGTGTTACAGGAAAACAACATTCATGGAACTAAAAATAACATTATGGTTTGTTTACAAATGCTTCAAGTTGACACCTTAACGCTGAGCAGCGCTTCACAAACGCCATACGTATGTTAGATATCAAGGTGATGCCGTTTACTGCCACACAGTCTATCCCACCGCCTATTGTATACTACACCAAACTCATTGTACAACACACCAGCTTATGTGGCATTGCTTTTATGGAACTTAATCGGCCCGCGCTGCGTGGTGGTAGAGAGAGGAGGAGTTGCAACGAAGGTTAGACATGTTCCACGATGAATGAAGCAAACGCTGTTAGGTCTGCTCGATGAGTGCTACGAACATATTCGAGTAGCCGCATCGAGTACACTACAAATTGACGCAGTCGGTAAAATCGAGGATGGCGATCGCACAGAACAGGGCACGAGGCCCGTGGAACAGAGGCTGGATACAGGAGGCTAACACGAACGCCAACTTCGTGGAGAAGACGGTAACCGGAATTAGTCCACTGGCAAGCTGAGCGGGTCAGAGATGCCGTGACGGGCGGAGCAGGCCCGCCCTGCTTCGGGACCTGCGCTAATTATGGGTACCAGGACCACGTGGACGAGGACAGGAAGTGTTCGTCGGCGCGTGAGAGGCGGTCCCTACAACGGCGCCGAATAGGTCACTCGCGAACATACGCCATCGCAGCGGGCTCGACACGCTCGTCGAGATCGGGTGTGTCGCATCGAACAGGCTGAAGGAAGGACATCGAAAACGACAATTGGAGGAATAAGGCGACAAGAAGCGATATAGGGTTTCATGACAACGGCGCTATAAATATGCTCGTATATGTAACGACTTATCAATACTTGACATGCACCTCTGGAGAAACGGAAGAAACGGAAAAAAAAATTCTGGCAGCATTACTGGGAACTAATAGGAACGGGTTAGTACCGACATACATGGCTACTAAGACTAAGAAGCAAGTTGAACAGTTTCAATTACTGTCACGAAACGTTCAAACGCCACCTTCGCCGTGCGGGTTATTCATTTGCCGGTTTTTCCTGCAGAGATGCTGCGACTTCTACTGCATGCATGTAGCATGCAGTAGAAGTCTACTAGAGCATACGTCATTGTACTACATTTTTTGCAGAAGGGGTAAAGCAAATAAAACACTAGAGAAACAGCCTTGTACTCAAAGTGTATATTTTAATAAATTTGAGTGATATAAACAAAATTAATTTAATCAACAAAATTGAAAATTAAGTACAAGATCTTGCAACAATTTCCGTCGCCTTACTTCAGTATGTAGCCAACCAGTCATTTTTTCCTAATACAGCTGTCGAATAATAAATGCCATTGGAGGGTCTCTGTGGAAGGAAGAGCTTAGCGCTCTTTTCTGGCCGCGACTAACAGGGCTAGGAACGAATCGCCTGGCCGACTTTCGTTATTGCGTACCAATTCCTGGAGCTGAAGAAGTTAAGAATACCAGGAAAACGGCTGTTGACGGCTGAATATCTAGAGTTGTGGCACTCCGTATGCAGAAATTACTATGGTGGTCTTTGGTCCCGACAGGGCCTCCACAGTTTTCGGAGTAATACCATACAGTCCCGAGCCTAAACTGTGTGTGGAGGAATCCGGGATTTAGTGGGTGAATCTCCCACGCTAGGTGCCGGTACAACGGTGCATAAGGCGTTTTACGAAGCCTCCCAAAAAAAATAAGCCTCGCCAATTCCTGTTTTTAAGCTGGGCCTACAATGTCCATGTGCGGAAGCTGGCGTCGTCTAGGAGAATGTTTACAACCCCACGGTGGGGATCGGCTTTCCTCTTAGACTCCTGTCAACTACTGTTTTTAGACTTCTGGCTATTTGGGTATTTTCCCAGTAGATCCCAGTTGCCAGCTTCGAGCAAAGTGTTTGGCGCATTGCAGACAAGTGATTCCAAGCGCGTCCTCGGGGAGGAAGCGATGGACCATCCTGGTCACTCCGTGCGTGAAGGGAATATTCGCAGGGCGTGCTCTGCCCGTTCGGGATCCCTAGCTCTTCCGTCCAGACGGGAAGAGGCAATTGCTGCTTAGCGGCTGGGACAGCGGCTGGGAGCGTCTCTAGAAAACTAAATAGGCTTCTCAAGCTCTCGGTTTAGACTGTCCCCTACAGCGCAGCCTTTCAGTAGGTGGACAGTGGGCGCGATGCAAAGGAGATTCTGAATGAGCTGAAAGAGAAGACAGAGCTGAAAATGTCGATATTTGCGTTAATACGACAGACAATTGATGGACTCAGAATGGATGGCCTCGGATGGCTCGTTCCTGGAAGCACTGCCTTGACTTTCTCTATATACTTGAATATATTCAGTAGATATTTTTACCAAACATTTGATTTCCAGAGGGCCCGCGAGTCGACAGTCTACAACGTTTTCATGGCACCAGTTGTGTAAATGTAATCGACATTAATGTAAGACTGTAGAATGACATATTTGTTATAAGCGCCTATGTAGGTTAAGAGAGAGACCTTAGGGACAGTTGCTGGTAGCGGTGCACTTAGCGGAGAAAGCGCTACGGTGGCGGGTTTGAACCCGGAGCCGTTATAACGGACGACACTGCAGTGAGTGAAGACAGTTAGTCTTGAGTCGCGGACGAAGAAGGAACAGAGTGTGCTGAGAGAGGCCGGAGAGGCAGTGCTGTACCGAAGTAGCAAAGGTGTCGGATGGAATAAAACCTCAGCCGTGGTGGTCAATATCCTTGTCTTCCTCCTAGTAACCCAGTTTAGGCCCTGACATTAATATGGTAAGACAGTCCGACGCGGAAGTTCTAAGATCTATTGGGCTCACTTGTGTTTAGTATTGGCTGATCACAATCAAAGTGGAATGGCCGGTCGCACACGATATGGTAATAAATTATTCACTGGAAGGATACTTTACTTTTGTGCCCACTGGCCGACAATCTCCTGATATGAGTAAACATCGGCATGAGGAGCAAGAAAAGAAATCGTTTTCTTTAACTATGCGACATGCAGACAATTTAAATTCTATCTACATTTTTTTTATTAGTACCGATTAAAAAAATATCATAAAGCAGACATGTGGAAATTATGTATACAAAAAACACATCTGGAAAATGGCTTCCTCGGCTTTTCTGACACTTGCCTTTTTGACAAAATTTCAATTACCTTATTCTTATTGAATCCATGTAGGGTCTCGTCACTGCGCTGGACGCCACATAAAATCGGGATCATCGTTTTTAGAGTGACGGCCTAGAACTAAATTTTTTTTAAAACGTTGTTGTTTTTTTTTAGACCATCCTCTGCTAAAATCGCCGTGAAGCATCTATCAATGCACCGAAGACACCGACATGCTGAGATATGTTTTTCGATAATGGCAGTCTCCTTTTTTTCGGGCTGCCTCTCAGCCAACATTTAACGCCCACGAAATCACATTTGCATTGCTTCGTAAGACAGACCAACCCTTAAAATACAAATGTACAACGGCGGATATCGAACCCTATATTCCTCCTCCGGTCGCAAGGCGCACGCAAATGCACCACACCACCGGGCTCGACTATAATGGCAATATGTCTACTATCGAACTGGCTGTCGAAGCACAGCAGGAGAAATAGCGCCAAAATTAAACTTTCCACTATTGTTACTACCACTATAGACAGCGTCGGTTGGCGGCAATGCCGAAGCAAGCTAGATACATGGCGCCAATTAGAAGATGCCGCCACCAGTAGCGAAGACGCGAGAAGTCACTAAGTGCGCGGGCAATCTGTGAGTATATAAGGAGGTATGAGAATAAATGAGTCAGTAGTCGTTGGTGCGAACCAGGCAGAGGACGTGTGTTGTTTGAGCGAGAGAATGGCGAACTCGCAACGGTCGCCGGCCGGCCAGCCATGGTGGTGGATGGATACTACAGATACATTGTTCGCTCGACATGTATACCTAAATACACATGCCACCCTTTTATATCAGGGACGCTTGGAGCGGCAGCAGCATAAGCGCGGACATGTTGAGATATCCATGGTTTCCTCAACAGTCCTTATGGCAGCATGGTCGCTGACTCTCAGCGGCTTGGTTTGTCATTTATTCTCAATGAGCACCGCTCAACAAAAAGTCATCGATCAACAACAGGAATCGAACCGGCGGTGCATATTAAAATGCTTTCCGAATAGCGATTAACCGGTATCGGTAATTTACTTCTTTCTGCGGCACGCACCAACACGCTTTAAGGGAGAGATTAGGATTGCACATCGGCCGTCCATCTTACCCGGAAAAGCCTATGCCGCAATTCATTGCCACTACGATTTTTGGGTAGTCTCAAGAATTTATGGAATTTATTTAAGGATTGGTTTAACTCACCAACACTACAGTGTATGATGGCCTAGTCCCGGCGGTTGTTTTACATCTAGAACCGTCTGTACTTATTTATTTTGCGGAAGTATGAGATCCCTGCGTGCTGCTAACCCAACATAGAGCTCAGAGGCCGGGTATTCTGAATTCGACCTCCGATAACCTAATCATTTATCCTTATATAACCTGCCGAGTATCAAAGCAAAAAAAAAACGAGGAAGGGTGTGACAAGGTCATCATAGACACACGCTGCGACTTCCATCCCTACCAGAACAAAGCTAACACGTACTGCAAAATGGAACGCCTATAGCTTATGGATAACCACTAATTTCTATATTTTGATCGGTAATGTTTGCAAGCAATAGAGCCGCCTATCTATACGACAATTTAGAAAATTGTCTTATACCGAATTAGTAATAGATTTTCGGCTTGATTTAGTATAATTTTATAACTTTTTCTTTGTATTTTATAACAGCTATAAACGACGTTCATACGAGCTCTCACCCTCAAAAGCCGATATCCTCTATCGGCCCCCACAGGCTCGTAATTTTATGGCATTACCTTGAAACCCCCAGGGAGGAGTCTCACATTCGAACGCTCATGGCGCCCTGCCAATACGCATTCGACCTGGGGGAGGGGCACGTTGAGATTTTTCGAGAGCCCTGCCGCTTTCTGTTACCCCTTCTTGTGACTCCTCGTTTCGACTTCCCGCGTTACGTTGTCCTCCAAAGCTGCTCATCCGCTGTTCTTTCCAGGTACTTAATAGTATATTTTCACTCGCATTCGTTCCAACGAGACATTTCCGACTGCGGATCCTCTTGGTATGCTGGAGCATGGAAATAAAAACAAAAATGGCATGCCCCTCATCGATCACCTGAAGTTACAGAGAATGGCTCGCAGAACGATCTTGACAACTCGTCTGTTTATATAATTCTTTTTCCAAGGAAGACTGGTTTGGCTTTGGCGACAACTCAGAACTAAAACAGATTATGAGTTTACGCGCATCCCGTTAATTCGCAGCTCAATACTGTTTAGTAGTTACGTACCGTTTTGCTAGGCCGTATTCCGGAATTCTTTCTTCTAGATCTGAGAGTCTCCTCTTCCACCGCCGCGGGCGAATCTTTCAGATACAGATAGATAGGCTTTTATTATGCCCGTATCCAACTTGGAAATGCGTGGACATAATTTCAAAGGACCGGAAAGGAAAATTTAATAAAACACCTGACTGTCTCGGGACGCCCCGCGATACCTTATCTTGTAAGACGGTTATTCTTCGCCTTGGCGCGTAGCATGTTCTCAAAAGTTAGTACGAGCAATACCGGGCCCGTCATCACGTGACTTGGCGATAAGCTGTATCCAGCGACTTAGGTGTGCCGTCATTAGCTTTAGGTAGTCCCGAAAACCCTCGTGTTCGATCAGGAACTCAAGAGTCACGTAGAACTTCAGCTCGCCATATGGCCGGTCCACCCAGTCCTCGAAATCAGAGTCCTTACCCGGTCCCCGGGAGCTCCCTCGGAAATGGAGTCCCATTCGACCTGCCAAGTGCCGAGGGCTATATTCCTTACCTTCTCTTTTTCTTTTGCCGGGTTTTTCCACAAGCTGCGCTGCTTAATGGTTTTCAAGTTCCTAGGTGCTGACACATGCAATTCAGTGGAGGCCGGAGAGACGGTCTAAACGTAAGACGTCGCCATATGCCATAGGTTCCATAGAAGAGGTCCTAGAATCGAGCCCTGACAACCCCGGCCGTCATGTCGAACTCGAAGTCCTCGTTGACTATACGCCTCCCGCTCGTATAGGTAGGCCAGGATTGCGCGGCACAGGTAGGGCAGGACTTCTTTCTTGAGAAGGGGGAGGAGCATGGTTATTACCTGCTGTCGTAGATCAGGGGAAGCCTTTTCTTCATTCTGATTTACGGCGCCGTGTATCTGCTTACAGGGCCGCCTCCACAGGTGCTCATCTAACTCTGATAGGAATCCGCTCCAGCAGCGTTCCTTGCTCTTAGCTATAGTCACTGCCACCTCTGTCCCGGTACTGCATAGCCTAGTCATGCGCCACCGTTTAAGTTCCAGTTAGTTAATTATTTTTTATCGGCTGTTTAATAATCGGCTGGTCGATTTCCCATTTGTCGCTTGTTTGCATAGCGGCGTCGTGTAAAACGTTTTTATTACTATACACTATTGAAACATAGGTGTATTATCTTGGTTTAATGTACATTTTTAATGAGCTGCGGCTTTGGCTTTTTTAGACGTTGCGTATCCTTTTTTACATAGAGATGTTTTTAGATGCCTTAAATGTTTTCCCCACTTTTCCCTCTGTTTTGCCTATTCCAAACGCATTCTACGCTGCGCTCTCTAAGAGCTATATATATATATATATATATATATATATATATATATATATATACATATATATAAATATATATATATATATATATATATATACATATAAATATATATATATATATATACCGGATGCAAATCTAAATTATGTAATGCCTAGTTCCATGGACGTTAAATCTTGCCTGAGGGTCAGCCCGAAAAGTTTATCTATATCAGGTAGTATGTGATGTTTTGAATTTCCCGCGCCGCTCGTCTGCACGGGATCTGCAGCTGTAGGTGCTTGCGTTCAGCATTTAGCGCGTAAACAGAACGTGTGTGTATTATCTGTGGATGTGTCTCCTTGTGTTGTTGTTCTTCTCTGACTAGTAGTCGGAATCGCTATTTTCAAATACAACCGGCGAACCCGGACAGGCTGACTGAGTGGCCTGTTGAGTTGAGTTGCGAGCTGCTTCGTTTTGTTGTTCTCTTCTCTGCGTCTGGCCCGATTGCTATCTCGTATATGTTAATTTGCGCCGGGTCTACGTTGAAATGAGTGTGAATTGTGTGACATAAAGTGATTGTGAGCGTTTAGCGTGTAGCGAAGCAGCGAGCGACAAGTAATAAAAACCCTAAACAGGAACAGAACGTATATTGTCTACAATAATAGCAGCAGCAGCAGCTAAAGAAATGAGCCAGGCTGTTCGAGTGTTATGGCCTGCTTCTTCGAAAGGAGTACTCGTCTTGACTGTGAATGCTGGCTATTAGCTATGTTTAGGCATGATTACGCATTGGGGTGCATCGTCTGAATGGCAGTGACCGTGAACGGCGGAGGTGGTTGAAGTCGCCGTCACTCTCTGGTGGTGACGGGTGAAAGAAAGGTTCTCGAGTCCGAGTCGGTTAGCTTCGGCCGAAGAAGCTAAAGAGTAGAGACCGGCAAAGTGCCAACAAACAAACAAACAGGTTGGCAACAGCAACAACAATTACAGCAGCAGCAGCAGCTGTATCGGGGCAGCACTGCGCGCCGGAGAGATGAGGTAACTCGATATGAGAACAGATCCAAAATCCTGAATCCACTTCACCACTAGATCCGACCGACATGTGGTTCAGATTCGGATCAGGCCGACGTGTGGTCCGGAAAAGCACGGCACTCTCGCAGTCCGGGCCACCAGCCGTCGAATTTAGCAGAAAATTCAATCAGCCTCGACGCCTTAGTCAATTGCCACCTGCTCTCCGAGCTGGCATAACAGAGATCGAGAATGATACAAACAAAAAACGCAGGACAGAGAAAGAGTAACTGAAAGAGAAAGGGAGACACTACACTACACGATCAATGTCTACTCTGATTTGACTTCACATTCGTGTCGATTGTACGTAATTGTGTGTTCGATGATTGATTGATTGATTGATTGGTGTGTGTTCGATACGTTTCAAGTGACGATGTTCGGCTTCATAGAGGCATTATGGCAATCAACAACGTGTAGCATAATACTAATAATACACTGTCCTTTCGGGGGGGGGGGGTGAATGGTTTATTCATGTTCGTGATTTTGTCGGTGTGCTATTGAATCCACTGGTTGGCTCAGTTGCGGTTGCTGCCGTTATTAATATTCGATCCATTACTACTTATAATATTGATTGCTTCACATCGATATTCGACACGTGCACGCGTGTATACACCTGAATAATATGTCCCATGTTTTTAATTCTCCGCTTTGTTGCCGGTTGACTGTTATACGCGCGTTTTATGTAAGGGCGTGTGTTGTTCCCACTAAAAGTGATGACATAACAAATATGTGCTTGCGTGTGGAGAAAGTTATACGGGTATGTTAGCTACCAGAGGTGCAGGGTTACACACAGTCGTTACTAATGTTTTTTTTCTTAATTTTAATGTAAGTTTATTTTTTTTTCAATATGTCTCATTTATTAATCATTTAATATATACATGTGAATGCTTAAATCCACGGCGCCGATGTAAGTTTATTATCAGAAAATATAATATGGACTTTGGTACCCAGCTCTTCAGGAAATAAAATTTGAAAATATTGGTGGGTGCCGAATGTTTTGTAATTGGACTGGGCAAATATATTTAGGTTGTTTCAAGCATTTTCGTATGTTTTCGCGTTGCGCGGTGAGCAAGTTCAGTTATCGCCGTATCATACTATCTCGATTAAAGATGTGTAATGCCAGTGTATATACTTTTTGTAGGCATATCACAGCGGGGAAGACAGCCTAACCCTTACGCTAAAGAGTTTATTAATTTTAAAGCAACACGAGTTTTATCGCAGCGCAAATCATAATTAATGGCAACGATATTGCTTAGTATTCGTGTAGTCTGCCCCTTGGCTTAGAGTATCGTATATACATATATATATATATATATATATATGACTGCACTAATATTAAGCAATATCGTTGCCATTAATTATGATTTGCGCCGCGACTAAACTCGTGTTGCTTTCCAATTATTAAACTCTTTAGTTGGGTAGATGGTTGGGCCGTCTTGGCCCAATATATATATATATATATATATATTTATATATTTATATATATTAAAACAGTCAGATCAGCTGTCGGGGTAGAAAGGAATCGCGTGTGACAGTGCTGCATGATCTCCAGCTGAGCCGGTCATGATCAGATGAACATCGGGTATTATTAGATGAACTCGTCATCAAACCCAGTTTGCTTTCTGACCTAGCGTAAGATGGATATAGCGCTATGAACGCTGGCTACTCGGAGCGATAATCAGTACTCACTACCTAATATGTTACTTGTTACGCATTAATGGTGAACGGTGTTATGTTACTCCGAAAACAATGCAATGCATTTTGCAGATGAATAGCTAGTCCATTGTTCGCGTTGTGATGTCTTAGACACGGATGTGTGTACAACTATCTAAAGCTCACATGGATCGGGGTGTAATAGGCTAGGTGTCTAGTGTCGTCTGTAATATTAACATTGTTCACCGCACTGACATCGAATGTTAGCATTATTCCCACATTAGGTAACACAAATTATTCGGCTTTTTGAGCAAGACGTTTATCTAATATTATATATATATATATATATATATATATATAAGTATATGCAACAAGTGTTAAAAGCATCTTGCATATATATAAGTAGATGAAACAAGTGTTAGAAGCATCTTGCATATATATATATATATATATATATATATGTGTGCGTGTGTGAATGAAACATTTGTAAATTACATGTGCTCTCTTCTGTGTTTGGGTGCTTTCGGGCCTTTCTGCGTTTTGGTGTAGTTTTTTAGATGTCGTTGTCGGACCGTCATTTCTCAGCCCTGAAGTCTGGATGTTGTCGTCAAAGCAGCAGCAGCCACAGCAGAAGCCCAAAGCGCTCTGTTGGAGCTGTGCGAGTCTGCCGGCCTTAAGGGCCGCCATTGACTCTCTAAGGACAAACCGACGATAGAGCCCTGACATGGACGTCGTGCACGAGGTCCCCTCGGACCTCCGTCGTCTGGTCCGGCTTGTCGCGCGGGCGTTCTACACGCCCGAACTGGCCATCGTCGTTGACGCGCTGATGAAGCATCAGTGTGTCCGCGAGGAGGCGCTCGCCGACCATCTCTGCTTCGAGCGGAAGCAGCTTCGTCAGATCATCGCCCAGATGCGACAGGACCGTCTGGTGCAGACAAGGTCAGTATGTAGATATATATATATATATATATATATATATATATATATATATATATATGTAATTGCCGAAATGCGCATCCTGCATGGTGCACATTGGGAAGTTTTCCGTCGGCGGCAGGTGCTCGACGCAACCTTGCATGTCACAAACGTTTGGGCAAAGACCTATCATCACCAACGTTGGCGGGGCAGTTGCATACAGATATGTCCACAGGCTAGGGTTAGGGCCAGCTGCCTTTGTCCTCCTGTCAACCAGCAAGCAACATTAAGCTGCTTGTCACAAATGTTCTATTAATGTTATTAAAAAAATTAATATATATATATATATATATATATATATAAATTTGTTTCGTTTTTGTAGTTATCACGAGAAGACAACTGGTCCCAAATGAACGTATATTACATTCACATTCATCCGCCAATCTCGAAACGATGATGATAATAATGATGATTATTAATGTAATAATATTACAACTGTTACATACGTTGTCTTAGAGAGTGTGGGAACAAGGAAGATTTAGGTTGTGCAATTTAGGCTGATTCGTATCTCCCGCGTAGGCTCCGAATGGAAACCGGTCCGGACGGAAAGTCACAACGGCACAACTACTACTACATCAATTACAAGCTGTTTGTAAACCTCGTCAAGTACAAATTGGATTTCATGCGGCGTAAGATTGAGACCGAAGAACGCGAGTCGACGTCTCGGGCCTCATTCAAGTGTGGTAGCTGTGGCAAGTGCTACACCGACCTTGAAGCTGACCAACTCATCGACTTCGCTACGAACGAATTCAGGTGGGTCGGCCTTTACAGACCGAATATCGTAGGAGTTTCAACGATGAATTTACTTGAAGCCACAGCTGTTCTCTTCCAGTCCACACAATACGATTAGCATCAAACATTGCCTATAATGATTAGTGGTAGGTACCCAGACTTTACATAAATAAAAAAATAGTACGTGAGGTTTAATGGAAGACATTAGATCAAATGATCCTGGGATATACTGTAGGGATTGAGCATTTGCTTGTATTTGTCTTCTTCTTGAGCAATTTTGTGATTTGCTTTATAAAAAGCCCTGAATAATTCTAGTGGAAGAAAACATAAATCGCAAATCTGCCCACTTTAAGAATGAACTACTTATAAGTAAGGTACGGCGAATTTGGTTTGGATGAGTTTTGGTTACCAGTAGTCCTCTACGTTGATGGCTTTGGAGATCCTTTAGAAATTTTGAGGGGAATCCTTCGGGGATACAGCTGTAAATATGGCTGCTCCTGATTCTGTGAAGGCTCTGTAAAGGATTCTGTAAAGTGTATGAAAGGACGGCCTTAAGATATGAGCGGTTTGAAAATTGGTCTCGTTGATGCAGGTGTTCGCACTGCTCCATGATTGTCGAAGAAGCGGAAAGTGCTGCCACGTCAGAGACACCGCAGCAATTGCTGGTTCGATTCAATGAGCAGATCGAGCCATTGTTTGAGCTCCTACGTAACGTTGAAGACGTTAAGCTTGCCCCAGACCTTCTAGAGCCGGAGCCCAAAGAGCTCGAAGTACGGACACCTGGTCAGTCCCGGACTCAAGGTGCCGGTGGTAAACCTGGCGGAACCGGTCCCGGAGAATGGAGTGGAGACGCCACCAGATACGCTGCAGTAAGTACATCCAGCCCAAATCTTATAGAATTGAGGACAGGCCACGCAAAGTTGGAACATCTGTTTGCGAACTTTATTGAGGACATACATTAAGCTCGAAGACATACACGTACACATATTAGCGGTATGCGAAGAATAATGACATATGTTCTTCTAGTATTATTGTTGTTCGAAGTTATTTAGCAGCTGGCGAAGTAGAAAATTATGTATACCTCCAGAAGTTTTCTTTTGTTTTGAAGTGCGTTTTATTTACGGTATCTGATGTGTATTACTTAGTACTATCTTACTATCTTATATTATGTGTACCTCTAGAAGTACGAGTGCTTCTTCTAGGAAACGTGCCCCGAATTACCTCTTTTACTAGGTGGCAGATTGAACTTAATGCCAGTTTTGCTTTTAATAGATACTGTTCTTTGCTGCAGTGGCGACTTGTCTCTTGCTACCAATGCCAACGTTACATATTTGTGATTTTGGCGTTCGCTGCAGGCAACGGTCACAGTTGGCGAGGCGGCTCCGGCGGTTATGCGAGAAACAAAGGAGATTCCATTGTGGCTGCAAAAATCAACAGTGATTACCGGCGACGACCCGTCTGGAGACTTCCTGCCAGACAAAAGTGCCAATACATTCCTGTCGACTAGTGCACACCAGGCGAAAACAATCTCAGCACAGGTAGGTCAAACGTTCCGCCGAGCAGTCACTACGTTTGAGTAGCACAATGTTCCGCTGGAAACACATATTAGGCTAATAAAGACTATGATAGTGGCTAGAACAGCAATAATATTGAAAAAAGGAAAGAGATAGAACAAAAAGTGATAAATGCTAGAAAGTTACAGGCCAGACAAAATGGGCGGCTAAACGAAACCCCTAAAACTGTTCTATGTTTGACGCAGACAGTTCCGATTCCCTATTATACGTTTTGGCCAATTGTAAACCCCTCTGCAGGCGCGAGTTTGAAAAAGGTACTACGTATATATATATATATATATATATCTGTATCCGAAATTCATACACGTACAAAGGACGGCAACCAATGCAAAGTTGATATGCGGAAATGTTTTTAATAATGAGGCTGGTTTGCACTGGTTTACACCAAAAGTGGTTTGCCGTTGCATCAGCGCCTATTAACAGTATTCTTCCTTGCAGGATATTATGGATGCGTTGTTGGCACATGAGAAACCGACAAAGCCGGACGGAGCTTCTGCTGGAAAAGAATCGGATGACGACGATGGCGACGAATGGGAAGAGGTATTGCAGACATGCCGTAGTACTTGCATATATATATATATAGGGCTACAAAAAAGTTTTTTTCGGTTTTGTCCGTAGAGAATCATTAAAAAACCGAAAATGTTTTCCAATAGAACATGGTCTCTGAGAAGTCTTGTTTCGAAGTGAGAGTGATATTACTAAAATCCGTGACACTGGTGTTATTGTCCGATATAGGAGCATCTCGCAATTGCAGACTTCTCAGAGACTATGTTTCACTGGAAAAAATATGTACTATAGCGAGCTCTACAATTCCCCATATCGCTGTCGAAATCTCTCTGGGAGACCTTGTATATATATATTGGTCAATTTGATTGTGTAATCAAAATATTTATCAATAAAAATTATATATATATATATATATATATATATATATATATATATATATATATATATATATATATATATATATAGGCATTTCCACTTATATGTGTCATGCGCATGGCTTCAGGTACCCGAAGAATTACCAATGGTGTGGGTAGACGGCGGTCGTGTGGCAGTCCATGACCTTACTCAGGAGCTCGTCGACAAGATGACCCCCGAAGAGCGACGAAGTTACATTGCAGTTGCGCAGCAGCTCTACTCTGCTATATACGAATAGCCAGTCGAGCGAGTATACGGACAATAATAACATACAAGGACAACGGGACCTGTTCTAGAGGACCAACACGTATGGAGGCGACCGTAGCCCGTAGCGGCGGCAGCAGCAGCAGCAGTAGCAACACCGGCAACCCTCACTTGGCTTCTCTTCGCGTCGTTTCTGTTGCTGCTATAGTTGTTATTGTTGTTGCTGCTATTGTTGCTGTTCATGTTGCAGCACCAGTAGAGGCAGTTGAGTAGTAACGGAAAAGAGAGAACAGTAGATCCTCAGGTAGAAGAAAAAGGGAGGCAGTAGTACTGCGACCACAAGTAGTGGTTGTTGTTGTTGTTGACGTACATATGTATTAAAAGTTATGCTCCTCTAAATGAGTGAGGGAAGCAGCGGTATGTGGTCATGCTACCAAACTAGGAATTTGGGCCGCCAGTCCATTCGATCGGGACGACTTTCCTAACTGCCAATAGACTTCCTAATACTGTCACAAGTACCAGCATCAGCAACAGCAACAACACCAACAACAACAACAAACACTATCGTTTCTACTGAATTGCCCTTGTTACTGTTACTCCAACTGGTACTGGAACGAATTCTACAGCGGCTACCCGAAATACATCCTAAGCTGCTGTTGATGATGTTGCTACGCAAGGGACGTGCTGCTACCATAGACGGTTTCCAAGGGGCGTAGCATGATGGAACCCAACAAATTGCCGAGCTACACGTTTCCTGCAAGAAAGCCGTCTCTGTCAGTTGTGAGGCGAGCCACACGGGCAAGTGCACAGTTGAGATAGTTGGGTACCTATCGAATATTCGTGTATATACTGTTGGGTGCCCAAAATATAAGAATGTAGGACAATGAAGCGAGACGAGGTTAAAGTGCATATGACCAGTCAGCTGGCTCTGGCTTGCGTCTCAATTAAAGCAAAGTCAGGCCTTACAGATAGTCAAGAGCTCCTCTATGAGTATGCTATCCACTTGCTGTGAGGCCTCACAGATATCTCCTTAAAAAGAAAACGTTGGATTCTAGAGGGTGATAGATATGTGGTTGGCTGACACAGCTCAATGTGAACAGCGTTGTGCATACCAGCTGTATGTAGGGAATCCTTGAAGAGAGCTAGGGCCGCTACGAGAAGACCAAGTCAACAGTGAGCTCGTGTCTAGTGGCTTCGGGAGGTGTTTGAAAACAACGTGAAGTCGATATTGATTTCGACCGCAAAACATCAAGGCAACGAAATGTGTTGAAACAAAAAGGCGACGTCTCAGGGTAGAGATGCAATGACGGCGAGGTTGTCGATACTCAGTCAGTACTCTCAGGTTGAAGTCGAGCAAGAAAGGCGTTGCTCGGCGAACCTCAAAAGGGCAAGCATCGGAGATAAGGCCGTTTAAGGAGCTTTTTTTCGTAGACGCCAGTAAGTCTGCCACGATTCGCTACCGCCCATTGTTTAACTACATGTATATACAGGAGGCAGACGGCATCTTAGCATGTTAGAATTTGTACAGTTATGTTTCAGAACAACAACTACCATCAACGCGATCACGATATCAGTAATCCTGTATTCCCTTCGTCAGCACCATGCTCCGTTAAAAAGGGGCTCTCTTGGAATCCCCACGATAAAATCCGCCTGTTGCGTCTTCGCTTACAACGGGTTAATATCTGAGATGTATGGATATAATGGATGTATGTATGCGTGCGTGGGTGCGTGGTTTTTCCGATTCGAGGATTTTTTTTTGTTTTTTGGGTTTGAGGGGAGGATTGTTTTGCTTACAGTTTGTGGTCGTTTTGTCGATGGCGTAAACGGGCGCTCTGCTCTGTTGTCGAAGACAAGTCTGGACCTATAGACGTCGCTGTCGCCCAAAGACGAACGCTAAACAAGTAAAACTGATGGGTGTTCTTTGTGCGCTAGGCTCTGCAAATGTCCAACAATGTTACCTGAACAAACCCAACGTAGAAAGCGATATGATTCCACTTATGTGTTCATATGAGACGAACGACGAGATGTCCTACATAGTTATGACTTAGTAGAACGCCCACGAAAATAGATGGCTACCAGTTGCTGCTGAGGTCGCTAATGGTGGTAAATGACGAGTACGCAGAGATACTCGAGTAAGTTTCGCTTGAGTAACTTGAGTGTGCTGTGGAGCACGCAGATGGCACGTGGTGCCGCTCAAGTCGCCGGTACATCTCCCGCCCGGCGATTTGAGGGTTACGTATAATCAAACAGGGCCACCGCCATCAACAACAACAACAACAATATCACCAGCAGCAGCAGCAGAAAACCAGTAGCGCGGTGGTCGCAACTGTTGTTCGATCATTGTTAGTTTCCTCATTACAGATAGTTATAACTACTTGATCAAGCTCAGGTGTTGGTTCTTTGTCAGCCGTGGGATTCTCTCATACAGATTCTGTCGAGTGATCTATGTGATGAGATTTGTGACGTAATCTGTGTGCCCCTCTGCCTTCAGGACAGCGAAAGTGGCCGTTCTTCGATGAGATAGGTAGTTGCTAGAAAAATCTCAAAGCGTGATGGGGTTTGCTCGGCTATGCATATCGTTGATAAACATAGCATTCTTCCATTGGGACGTTAGGTGGGTGACGGGCTAGCGGACCCTCACGAGAATCGCCATTATCGGCACATCGGCGCTGGGTCTACAAGGTTCGGCAGACCGCTATGGTGCAGCCGAGTTCAAGGAGTCATTACCATAAGGAGAAAAGCGCAGCATATTAGCATACAACATGCAGCTGTTCTTGCCTTTTTCCTGTCAGTAACCTCTGTCTTTAATCTTCGACGAATTGTCGAAATTTAAGCGCGCAAACATACTATGAAAGGTCTGCACCTTACCATTCAAAGAAACAAAGAGAAATATACATATATATAACGAGGGACAGTGTGAATGTGTGCGTGTGTGTGTGTTAGAGATGGAGAGAGAGTGAGAGAAAAAAAGAAGATTGAAGTCGAAAAAGTAGCTCGTATGCTGGATAAGTGCCAAAGGTCAAAATGTTCGTCGATCTTAAGCGGCATTTTCTGCTGTATGCCGAACTCTTGCATAAGCGTGTACGAGGTCTGTTTTACTATGAGCACAGGAACAGGGCAAACGGTACGCCGTGACGGTAGTACGATCAGAGATGATGAGAGAGGTGAGGGAAATAGGAGGAAGAAACAACGGAAAACAAACAAAGATCGGGCACATTCACTGTCGCACAGGCAGGTCGGGCATCGATCGAGCTCATTTCAGCTAGTTCTCGTCAGAGATAGAGGTTGTCCTTGGTATATGGACAGCTGTAAATGCGTTTCATGCATCCCTAAGTATTTCTAGATATATATATATATATATATATGTATATATATATGTATATATATATATGTATATATATATATATATATATATATATATATATATATATATATATATATATATATATATATATATATATATATATATATATATACAATAATAGAAAAAAATCTCTTAATTAAATACAATTTCATTACGGCCCGAAATAGGCGCAACCGAGTGAGCAAATTAAGGGCCCGACAGTGAGAGAGAGTAAAGGAATGAATTTTGTACATACACTAGCAAAGAAAATACATATATAGTAGGATATTTGAATTGTCGACGCCTTTAAATAAGCCGAATACGGTAATTTTGTTTTTTGAATTTTGTTTCACTAATAAAGACAATGTGATGTTGCTAGATTTTTTTCGCTGTGTTTTCATGTGTAAATACGCGCAGGGTTGATTCTTTTGACACCTAAATGATATATCATACGAAACACACGCGTTGTGTTATAAGCAAAGGATCCTTTTCTGCTTTATTTTTTGTCCGATAAGTGAAACACAGGGTGTGCATTTTTGTATATATATATATATATATATATATATATATAAACACATGCCCAAAAACAGGCCCCAATGTACAGAAAAACTTAGTCTGTAAGGGCGATTCGCAGTACTCTTTGAATTTCTCCCTCGGGTGGGCGACGGTAGTTGTAGTCAAACAAACTTAGCAAAGAGTTGCCTCTTACCTCTTTCGGTAACATATCCGTCTGCGATAACTCACTAAGCACTTTTAGTTTCAGCCTGAATTGTTCTATTGCACTCAAAGTACTAGATTACGACGCATCGTTATTATTAGTAGTAGTTACGTAATATATGTGCGCTGATATATGAGCTCGCTGGAACTAGGTCAAACCACTCGGGGAAAAGTCTCGCTCTATTCCGATTGGTTCATTCATAAAACATTTTAGTCCTGCATTAAAAAAAGCAATTGTCCATTATAAAATTTAGTCGAAGAACAATTGATGTATCGCCTGTATGGAAGTTTCAAGTCTCGGTGTTGGATGTTTCAACCGCCAAAATAGGCATCAGCCCGGGTAACCACTAACCATCGTGACTAGAAACCACTAACACTTCTTAGTCATGTTGGCCGGTACGTTTTGAATATGCATCGGTCAGATGAAACAAACTGTTTGCTTAGATATGTATTATCAAGGGAGATACAAGGCAATGGGTAACCGCTTTTTGTTCACATTGCCCAAAAATGAGTAAATGGAATTTTAAGCTGCGTGTTCGATGCCCGCCCAACACATATCCTTTAGAAGCAATATTTATTAAATTTGCAGAGTTTGGTTTAAAGTTGTAATAAATAACAAATTGTAATAAAAACATAATTAAGAGGGGTGCATCTGGTGAAGATAGCGCTACCGAAGTAAGACTATTGAATTGTTATCGCTATTAAGAAGCTTAACTGGTCTGTTTGTTGCACGCTACATTTTGACTGTGTTAACTCCAATTCATGGCATTTGTCCGCGTTAACGCATGGCATTCTAAGCGCACGTTCCACCATAAACCGGTGAGGTCTAGATGTTCTCTATGATAGAACCTTCACGTTTGTTGTCCGAACTGTTAAATTAGTACCACACTGCAATTCATAATAACATTGTCAAAGTACAAACTGTCTTTCCTGCTCGCCACTCACATTTCTGAAATGTCTAATTCACGACAACATCGGTCAGGGAGTGTTCTATCGCGCGAACAATCCTAATAACGGTATGGCTATGCATCGGGTTATCTTTTAAATCAAATTAAAGAATATATACCTGGCTCGTCTAGCAATAATCAGGCCTAAATGTGTGTTATGTAAAAAAAGAAAATATGCACTTACCTTCTTGCACTTTAGTGGATTAAGCACTATGTTCTTACTGTTAGAGATAAGCTATCAATCTAGGATTAATCGCTACACCAGAAAAGCTAGAAATAGATTTTTTAGTTTAAGTCTTGCTGATACACTTCAAGCATTTTGAAAAATTGTTAACTCCTAAATAACTAATGGTAGCATATATATATATATATATATATATATATATATATATATATATATATATATATATATATATATATATATATATATATACAGAATATTGTGATGATTTATTAATCATTTACAATACGTTTTCATACTCGGCAGTGCTTGCCTCAACCTATGCAAAATATAACCTATTTAACGAAACCATTGAGGACTATAGATGTCGACGCACGTAGTTTGAAGTCTTCGATTGTTCGCGTCGAACTAATCTTTGCTCCTCTTTTTCAAACTAGAATAGTTCATTAGCATTGTTATAGTAAGCCCGCAACGACGGCACAATGTCAGCACATAGAGAGACACATCATTTAAACGTCGAAAAATCGCATATCAATTTTTTGGAAGATTGGAAGTTCAAAGTAGAGTGAGTTGTTTAAAAAATAAGCCTTTAGGGCCCGACCTCATCCGGAAGGAATATATAAAGGCGGCAGTCTTTCTATCTTCCTATCGTATCCTACCTCCTTAAACTGCACTCTTTAACAGTCGCTTAGAAGCAGGTTAAATTATGTTTCACAAGCGTTTCTCATCTTATTACAACATGATGGTCTTGCGTAGTTCGTTAGGCTAAAAGCCCGTGTACGCAGCACTGAAACATCTTATATATATATATATATATATATATATATATATAAATATGATATCCTATTTTTAACTTTGTACCGTGTTACTCAAACTAAAACTGGATGGACCCGGACCTTCGCGCCAGGGGGCGGGCAGGACTTCCTCACGGGCATGAGCGATAGAGTGGCTACGGCGCGCAGAAGGAGCAACTAGGTCGACGAGCAGTAACGCCGTGAAGCATTATATATATTCTTCTAAATTATAATAAATTTACAATATTTTATGCCGTAAAAAAACTCAAACCATATATATATATATATATATATATATATAATAGAAGTAAAAACAATCGTGAGTCAGTCAAGCATTTAGCCTGCGAGAATCACGTAATGACGACGTCTCCCCGAAGGCGGGAGTACCATACTCAGCGTTCATTCGTTGCGTTGGTGCTCGACATCCTGTTGATCCCGTTACCCTCAACATAAGGGTGGCCTAATTTAACGAGCCTTTTTTTTGCCCTTGTTTATCGTATCGTATATCGGTGTACGACGCCAAAGCTCTTTTGCTAACCTGCACACCCGAAACGACTTTGGCCTGGCCTTCATTGGAGTTCAGTTAGAATATTCAATTCTAACACCAGAGTTAGAATATTCAACCAATTAGACTGATGCTGACGCATATCGTCAGCAGATCAGTAGTTACAGATGCACAACGATGAGATTCACCTCTGGCGTATATTATTAGCTACACTGGAAAATCTACAAGGAAATCGACTAGCGTACCATGGCTTATATATATATATATTTTTTTTATATATATATATACATATAAAGTTTATTTTCTGTATAATACATTAGGTATATGTTACACACATCAACTAGCTAAGCCAATGCGCTTATATTATATATATATATATATATATATATATATATATATATATATATATGCACTTTATTAACTTATGCAACTTTATTAATAAAGCAAGAGTAGTAATAAGAATGCTGACAAATTTCTCATTTTCCCACTAGATTATGCCATTTTCTGTGTGTAGGGTCAATGCTGCATCCACAGTGGGTGCCGTAAAGTAGAAGGTCTGTCGTGCCTTTAAACCTGTTCTCTATACGTATAGCAAGAAAATAGTAGGTATAATTAAATCATTATTGCGGTTGTGTGCTCAAATTTACATCCCCAGTGAATCAGCTGGTGCAAATCATTGCATACCTGCATTTCACATATATTTTCATTTTTAAAGCAGCTCCGCGGGGAGCTCATGGCGGACGTTAAGTAGTGATGTCCCTGTTTAACAAAACTTTTTCTTTCTTTATTTGTTCACAAATGGTTTGTATCTTGGGCGAGAATGCAAGTAGGTCTCGTTTGTGTGAGCCTGGTGTTGCCTTTCCACGACTTACTTTCAAGTTAGACAACCACAGTGACCGAGAAAGTGTCGGATAACTATTCAATCCTGTGTGGGAGGTCTCGGAAATGCGTCATGCAGATATCTATTACCTGGCTAATGTTTACTTTATCAGTTACGAGCTATTTGCAGCTTTTGGGTATCTCATCGATGAAGTTGGGTTATCTCATCGTTGATGATGATGATGATGGTAACGGTGGTGATTTAAATATGCCTATGTGTTCCTTCCTACCAGTGTATATTTGGGACTGTCTATCGAGTCTGTCGAGTTTACTTCGAAACCAAACTCACTAACTCAACCTCGGCTTGGTTTGGCTCAACTCGACGTCGACAACCGCGGTCGGACCTATGTCTAAACGAGCCCACTGCAAGCTACGCACCAGCCCCTCGTTTCTATTACTAGAATTGGAAGCATTTTTAAGGAAGTTGTTCTTTAATTCTAGACCATCGTTTCTATCACTACTACTTCTACTTCTACTAGTACCCTACTTCGCATAACAGGCACACCGGGAATACGTCAAGTTTCCCCATTGGCTGGAATAGCGGCAGTGCTTTTCTCGCTCACTAAGCGAACGTCTCACGAGACGTTCTTCCCATTGAGACTGCGAGACTTTGATACGAGCGCGCGCGCGTAGATCGATAGATAGATAGATAGATAGATCGGTTTTATTATTCTCATGAGTGGTTTCCATTTGTACAGAGGTTCACAGCTCCTCAAAGCCATCAAAGGCTAGTGTATGGAGTATGAGTTGTAGTATTATATTAGCAGTGCTATGAAGTTGTAGTATTATATTAGCAGTGATATGAAGTTGTAGTATTATATTAGCAGTGGTCTGAAGTTGTAGTATTATATTAGCAGTGGTATGCGTTGTAGTATTATATAGCAGTGGTATGAAGTTGTAGTATTATATTAGCAGTGGTATGCGTTGTAGTACTATGCAGACGAAACCGTGACGTTACGGCAAAGCGGCTGCAAACTGCAGCGCAGACGACCACGACGTAACGTCGCAATTCGAACACCATCACCACCATCAATCAGCAAGCACTGCCCTCATCGACTCAGATAGGCTGGATAGCAGTCTAACAGAACAGAGCAGGTAGACTGCGGGTGAAAATGCCAGTTGAGTCTTCGTTGAACTCATCCATACACAACAACAACAACAACAGCAACAACAAGAAGAACAATATCGACAACAACAACATCAGCAACAACAACAAGAAGAACAATATCGACAACAACAACAACATCAGCAACAACAACAACAACACATCATTCATCATCATTCATCACGACCGATATCATTATCGGCGTCATTATCGGCAGTATCTCTTGCTCTGGCTATTGTAAATCTCATCACTGTGTCATGACTGCGTGCTGGAGTGACGGTTTTCGTGATGTTTACCTGAAACCTATGGCTGCAACCTATAGCAAACTGCTGTTGTTTCTACTGTTACTGCAAGCTACTTCAGAAATCGAATGATGACGAAAACGAAAACGACGATGACGACCATGGGCATAAGGGTTTTGTTGTTGTTGTTGTTGTTGTTGTTGTTGTTGGTGACCGAGGTGATGATGGTCAAATTCGATCTAATCCATGACAGATAGTTATGGTAACGACAAAGGTAGACTTACGTGAGACAGTAGAGAGAGAGAGATAGAGAGACTGACCGACTGACTGGTCGACTGGTGAATCGAGTAATTAGTTGATTAAGTAATAATAGTTGGTTAGTGAGCTTGCAGTGGTGGGTGAATGGGTTGTCGGTGCTCTAGTGTCTAGACGCCTAGGCGCGCTGTGCCGACCATTTTTCTGCTATTTGTTACTTACTGCCCAGTGAAGTATTATTATAACTGCTGCTACTGCTGTTGCTGAACGAGAGCTGCGCTTACGACGGACGATACAACGCCGACGAAGACGACGAAATCTCATTGACGGTTAGACAATACTACTGAGAACAGTCGAACTAATCATACCAGTAACAACAACAACAACAACAACAACAATAATATGCTTATACTAAATTAAAAGTAACGACGACGAATAATATCAGTAATAATAGTAATAATAATAATCATCATAATAAGCCCGCTAGGCACATTGGCTTGCTTAGCTAACCGTTCGTAAAATGTGTCTTACAAACATAATGTAATATACGAACAATAAATGAAATAATTGTAATAAAAGTAATAATAATAATAATACCAACAACAACAACAACAATAACAACACAATAACAACATTGATACACACGATTGTACGGGTGTGACTTAAAAAAAGAAGTACGGGTGTGAGAACGACGGCTGTGGTGGTTGGCCTGGAATCAATCGAATTTGAAGAGTGACTCAGTTAGTGAACGTTGGCGCCAATAGAACAACAATAACAACAACAACAAGAACTACAACAACAAGAACTACAACAACAACAACAACAACAACAACAACAACGACGACGACAACAACGACAGAATCAGAAAAAAGCCCAGTAGTGAATGACTCAGTGGAACTCAGTGCGTGTTGGCGGGCTCTACAACCTGTTGTCGATAGCGCTAGTGTCCGCGCTGCTTTAGCGCAGCGATCGGCTGCGCGGTCCGGTTAAGAGTCGTTAAGAGACTCGAACTAACCAGCTGTTAGCGGAAACAGGTGGTGAACCCGAGCCGGCTGTGGGACGAGATGGGATTCGGCTACGTTTCAGCGATGCTGGTTCGCTCTCGACGCTCGAGATGCCGACGTGCCGCGATCAAAGCTGAAGCAAACGCGAAAAGCTCGAAGCCGCCGAAAAGCTTGCGCCGACGCCGCGGCCTGTTGGAGTGCCGCGGCAACACGGCGAAGACGATGCCGCCTCCAAAGGTAAGCGAATTGATAGAGAATGACATCGATATGACTAACGACTCTCTGATAGCAAAAGGCGGCAATATCTGTGTACACATACTTATGAATCGAGCAAGCATGGCGTAGTGGCAAAAAGCCTTTGTCTTACATTCGGCAGACCTGGGCTCCCGAAGACCCAGACCGGCCACTCCTAAATTGGTTTTCGTAGTTCCCAAGTTAGACAAGGTGAATGCCGTGATGCCAGTGGAATAAAAAATTGACCATAATCTCGAGAAAAAAACAAGGGAAGCACAATTGTCTCAATAAAAAGAGGTAGTGCATTACCATCGAACCATCACCATTAAGTTTAAAATAAATCAGTGACATCGAAATGGATCCAAAATCGATGTGGCGGTATATCAGCATGAGACAGCTATTTAGATACATCCGCAATTATAGAGGCATGCGTGCGTCTTGCTCCAATTTCTATACACACACTTGTGAAGAATGCCTACCTCTTGTACCATAGAGTTGCTTCTGGTCGCATGAGAAACGACGAATCCTGTAGGTCTCATTCTGGCTTAGAGGGGTTGTTTTGGTACTCAAGGTTGTTTTGGACTCTACGTCTATCTCTACCGTAGAGTTGCTTCTGGTCGCATGAGAAATGACGAATCCTGGAGGTCTCATTCTGGCTTATAGGTGTGGGGTCGCGGACTCGTGCAGAAAAGCGATTTTTTTTTGCTTTTTCTTTTTATTAAGTACCTGTCTGCCAGGGCAACGGTAAACGTAATATAATGTCATATATAACTACCTACATAATAACTCAATGGTCGCGATAAATGAGTTGATTTCATGCACATTGCTGATGTCCTACACGGATAGCACCGGATTGTTATGATAGTGAGGGCACGCTGTTAATTTTTATTTACTATTTGATAATGGTGTTTGCTACTGTAGAGAAACGCTGGTATTGTCGGCTGGAGAGATAGCTAATTTATTCATATCAAAATTTCACCATTCACTTAGTCAGTGTTAATTCGTCACATATGTCTGTATATGTGCGAGAGAGTGATGATACATCACATATGTGTGATAGAGGAAAGCCGGCGTTGAACTTGTTAGGGAAATCAAGCCGGTCAGCTTATATGAATGCGTCAGACAAATGCGATTAATGGATGCGTCAGACAAATCCGATGTGAACTCGCTTGGACATTGTGGGTTAATATCCGTCTATCCGTATTTGCTACAACGTGTTTACACTCTGAGTGTTTGTTAATAGCTTTATTGTTGGCAACAGACTAGACATAGTGTTACTAGCTGGCTCCAATCTAACTGACGCACAGCGCGGTTAAAATCTGTATGATATTTGGTTTTTTTTTCTATTTATATATAAACATTTAATATATATTGTATTCCAAATCATATCAATTTGTGTGATGACGCTCGACGAAATATCTATGCTTGTTAATTAGATTTAACCAATAACACTAACGTTAGATTGAAATGCTACTCTAATGTTATGTCGATGTTATTTGTATATCCCGATCATTGAGCTAATACTGTATGGTTTGAGCAATGACTCAGACATGGGTGATTTTAGCACTTACTAGTCTGTTTAAAACTGTTTTATCCGTTGGCTAAAATCTGATTATTATTATGATTATTATTATTATGATTATTTATTATGATTATTATTATTATTATTATTATTATTATTATGTGCAGCATGTTTCCGTTGCTTCTGGATAGTTAAAAGTTTGATTGTGTGGGTCGCACGCTGTTATCATCGACAGTAATAAAATCGTTACTTGCGTAGATGTTGTTCACTGCGTTTTCCAGGCGGTGTGGATTGTTGAATGTAGAAATGTTATATATGTATATATATATATATATATATATATATATATATATATATATATTATATAATATATATATATATAGTACGTGTGACGACATTGGCTCTTTGTAGGTTCTGAACAGAAGTCATAATCGATGGTGAGAGAAAATGCGCAGGTAGCCGCTCGGGTCGGTGCGTGTTTGTGTCGTTTTGCTCACTTATTTCGTTATATTGCCATAGCGCTTAATTGGCGGGTTCTCTGCACTCTATCTACTTACAACAGCAACAACAACAACAACAACAACAACAAAACGACAACAGCAACAATCACTGTAACACGCTGTGGCATAAGACATGCATTGTTGCCCCTTGGCAGCTTGTACGCATTTGTCCTTTGTTGCTATTATGAATGTCGTGCAGTTTGTTGTTGTTGCTGCTGCTGCTCCAGCTGTTGTTGTTAATATAGTTACTTTGCTGCGGATTTCAGTGTTGTCGTTGATTGCTACTATGATTAGTTTTGTCTGTCGCTCTGTAGGTCAAGTACAGTCGATGGGTTGAAGGTACCGCCACACTGGTGGTCACTAGGGTCGACAACTGAACCAGCATGCTTGGAGAGCAAACGACCTTTTGCCTCGGAAGGTCAGCGGGCAGTGCAGACAACCAGTATGCCAAGCCGGTTTAGAGCGGTATTCCGGCGCATTGCGGCGGCGCCGGGGGCGTCCATGTTCATGACAACAACAACGACAATGACAAATGCAGCAGCAGCAGCAACAACAAAAGCAAGGAGAGCCTGTGATAACGAAAAGCGACTCGCAGCATTACAATAGCAATAATGATAGTACAGATTATAAGAATGACAGCAAGTGCACCACGCCTGCAACAAAACGATGATGTGATAATCAGAATGATGACGACTATGATGAAAACCGATAGAACAGCCCGAACAGTTTAGTACCCCTAGTTTTGTAGGTAATTGTTGCTCTACCAGCAGCAGCAGCTGTCGAAGTTGTCGTTGTAGTTGGTAACGTTCCAGTAGTATAACTAACTATCTTGGTTCGTTCTGGCTATCAGCACCAGATTGAGTATGAGAACTTTCTGTAATTAGTCAACGGGTAAGAAATATCAGCGGCGGGCCATGCAACTTAGCCTCAATACTAAATTTTAGCTTTTATGAACGCGACCGGTTTTTGGTTTGCGTTCTGAATGCCATTGTGTTTCGTAAAATATTGTTGATATAATAATATATCAACAATATAATAATATAAATAATGTAATATAATTAAAAACAAATATATATATATATATATATATATATAGATATATATATATATATATATATATATATATATATATATATATATATATATATATATATATATATATATATATATATATATATATATATATATATAGCGAGGAACATATATACGCGCGCCACATTCATGCTATTTATGTAGGTAGCGCGTCACAGTAGCCACAGTGTGCCGACACTTCATTCTGGAATCACTCCTGACGTCTTCCTTACGTCTTTAAATGTTGCGGCTATTGTTGCTGGCAACAACAGCTGGCCCAACACCTATTCTTGTTGTTGTTGTTGTAGTATGGCCACCAGCTGGGTACTTTTGAAGCAAAGCGCACATCATGTAAGGATGCGTCTAGAGATAGTTCCGAAACAACGGCCCCGAGCGTGGTGCCATAATTCAGCATACAACTAGTTTGTTGAATAACCATTTTATACATTTTGTCTTGTCACGATTTTTAATTGCGACAGTATCGGCAGCCGATCTGTCGCTCAGTCGCGGAGGTTATATAGTCATGTATCTGGGTCATATATACCCAAAGGTCAAGTGGTCGAAAATATTGCTTGAGTGCACAGGTGTAGCACAGGCAAGTGATACCGGCTCACTTATTTTGCCAGGGCTGTTCGCACAGTAATCTACTGAGAGTCCAAGGTACATGTTTGTGTTTCGGTAATTCAAAACAAACGACTCTTTCTCGTATTGGACTTTGACTTATACCACTCACATCGTAATTATCGCCATTGGCGTTGCTTTGATCTGTGATGCATTTAGGCGCGTAAGATTGGCTCAAAAATATATATGTATATATATATATATATATATATATATATATATGCGTCACATGTGCCTTTGTTTTTGCGATTTTTGTTGGTTGCAGGCAACGTTCTCGGTACATTACTCAAGATAGCGTGTAATTATTATTGATTCCTAGAGATCTCTAGCAACTACGCCTGACATGGAAGGTCTTCGTAGTCGAAGCAAGTTGGTAGTTGCACGTGCTGCCAATGCTGGCTGTCTACTGCATTCTACTGCTGGCGCTGCCTTACTCCGCAGCGTCCGTCATTCCAGCATCGCAGGGTCAATCATAATGACGATCTCTCGTAGGCCCATCCGACCAATACGGCGATTAATCCCAGCCCACCACGCCCAGATTAGTCGTCTTTACCTAGGCTGTCAGTTCTATCCTGTTCTGTTCTGGCTGGGACCGGCCAGCCAGTCGGCGGGCTCCAAGTGAATGAAAACCTTAAAGGACTGTTGTTGTTGTTGTTACTGCAGTAATTTGTAAAGCCATGGTGCTTTGTGAAGACGTCATCGGCAACATCTGCGTTGTTGTTCTTGTTTTTGTTTTTGAGTTTCTCATCATTGACCTGCATTTGCGCGCGCGCGCGAGACATAGATTCGCTATCCATATATGCCCTTTACACGCCCAACTTATCCACAATACGCGCGGCATCTGCGTGCGTATGGCCTAGACCATTCACTACCACCACCACCACCACTACCACTACCATCATTGTTGAGCAAATTCATTTCAAGGATAGATGAGATGAGAGGCGAGAGGTTAAGTGTGCTACGAGATGGAATGAAGAGAACGGCCATCATAGAAAAGATTCGGGAAATTATTAGATTTCGTCGTTGTTGTTGTTGTTGTTGTTGTTGTTGCTGCTTTTGTCTTAGTCACCACTTGGGACGATTTACACAGGCCATGGTGCGAACAAGGACCCTTGGTCATGTTCGCATCTGACCAGCAAAGTGGCTGGCTATAAATAACACCTCTCACGTGTCCGGTAGTGCGCAGCGGCCCGTACAGAGTGACACTGGTTTCGCTTCAAGAGGAGACACGCTCGGAAGCTTGCAAGCTCACCAGCTAAAATACCGGAAATAGGATTACGGAATTTGATTATACGCAGACAAACATATAGGCATGGAGAGAAAGAGAGAGAGAGAGAGCTACATGCCACTTGAGAGCTCAACAGTGTCGACTGCGATCTTGTTCTCTGCGAGCTCCATGTGCTTGAGAGGAATGCGTTGTAGTGGTTAGTGCTGCTAATGGCGTCATTACTACGAGTAGCGTTATTGTTATTGTTGTTGCTGTTGTTGCTGTCGCTGTCGTTGTTGTTGCTCTTGTTGTTATCGTCGTCGTTGTTGCTGTGCTGTTTTTGTTGTACAGTTGTTGCGATTGCCTGCGCACCAGGATGTTGGTGTTGATTGATGATCCTGTCCTCCACAGTCGCAACAGCAGTAGCAGCAGCAGCATTTCAACGTCGCACGATATTCGCCACACGAAGATACGAAAAATACGTACTTAGCAGTGCCGCGTGTAACTACTGCCTGCAGCTAGCTGCTACGCTACTGCGTCGTGGTTGTGGCTCAAGTATTGGTACGGGTGACGTGCGTGCGCTTATCATAGCGTGTTGAACGTGTAGCAAGCAGCGTGTCCCGCAGTGAGACGGTGAGCCCGCCGATCTGCCTGTCTCACCGTATGTCTGTTTGTCGATCGGACCTGTGTGTCGGTACTATCGCCACTATTCCTTGTACGATGGCATACGACGATTGTCCGTCACTTCAGCGTCACTATCAGCGCCACGACTATGGCATTGCTGTTCGGTTTGACCTTAATATGAGTAGCATCGGTAGCATCGGCGCGGATGCGCGAGGAGCATGCCGAAACATGAATGACATCAGCGGCAATCGACGCAAAACGTTTCGTCCAAGCGCCTCGATACGACGACCTCGATGCGGCCAAGCCAGTTTGGACGGAAGGCCATCGAGGTGGTCGTATCGATGCGCTTGCATCACGAACAAACACAACGAACAGGGAAAAGATAAGGCCTAAGGAACACCAGTTACAAAGCAACGGAGCAGATAGCAGCTACAAAGCAACGGCGAGCCTATCTGCTGGAGAATGAGTATGACGTAGCAAGGACAGAGAATCCTAGACTCCTCGAGTCTGTCGCAAGAAGCGGACATCAGCCGCGTGAGACGGTTAAGCTTATCGCGACTGGACTTTGCACTCTGTTGCCCTAAAACATCCTTTGCATCCCGGCAATTACTGGACGGACGACAGCAGGAGACACGACGCACAAGGAATACCGTCTAGTCTTCTCGCAAGCATCATTATTGATTGTACCACTACCGTTCATACGGTTCGCAGCATATATTGACAAATGGCGCATTATCCCAAAGGCAAAGGCTTAATGCTGCTGTGAGCTCCGCTATTTCGTACTTGTATGGTATGCAATATCAAGTTACCTCGAAAGGTTCAATACCCCCCTTCTCTCTCTCTCTCTCTCTCTCTGACATTAGGGAGTTTGTAGGACTTGTCTTCATACGATGATAAGGGAGCTGCGGTCGTATGTATTTGACAGTTTCTTGATTTGGGTACCCTTTCCAGCAAGGAAAACCGCAGCTTTCGTCGATTGGTACCGTACCTGAACTCGTAACTGTCCTTCCTGCCACTAAGCCAGTTTATTGCGGCGTGTGTTCGTCGGACACGGTAGCTGGCCCAGTCTTAGCTCTGGTGATTCCTTCTGAAAGGGACTACTATTGTCATTTCAGGGCGATCCCCGTTTTGTTTGTACAGTACGTTGATTTACGAATCAGGGACACCTCTACCTCCCGCGGACTGGAGGGCCTATGCAAAAGTTCCGTTGATGATGACTGGCCTACGTTCTGGACACCAGCAGTTGTCGCTCACAATAATAATAATAATAATGCACCAGCTTGTTAATATTTATATTTTCTTCATATTATGAATTACCAGAAAGTCATCTACACTATCATCCACGACTCAATACACAAATCGTCTATAGCACATATTCAGTTCTGGTGCATGCTCTGAGCATGCATTCGAGAGCCAGCCTCCCACCAGAAGCACCGGAAAGAGACCGGACGGTCGGTCTCACGCTTATCCTTTTTGAAAGGGAAAAGGCGTTTGTTTGGACTGCGACGATAGCCGACAGCCACCTTTGCCCCGTCGAGCCTGAAGGCTATTGCATTCGCCGCCGCCACCATCGCCGACTCCGCAGCACGGAACGCTGAACGGCTCAAGGCTAACAAATGTGCCCAGCTCGCCAACGAGTTCATTGTCCTGACGCCGGCATGCGAGACACTACGGAGACTCATGGCCCCATGGCTACATGGTCATCTTCCCAGAAGACTGCCGGCAGATCCACTGTTGACAGGGAAGAAAAAGCTCTCGACTATTTATTTTAACAGCTACGCTAGCAGGGGAGCAAGCTACCGAAACAATCATGGGTATATTGATAGACTGGCCGGAGGACAAGTTTGACTGGTGGCGCTCCCTTGCGTAGTGAGTTCATTATATAGACGTTCATGCTTGCGAACACGCATATACGCGCTCAGTTCGGGTTCAATTGTTTTCCATATATATATATATATTCAATTCAATTCAATTCAGACGTGGTTTATTTACGGAACTGCATACATTCACATGCTTAAGTTCTCGTTATGAAAAGTGGTACAAGGGTTTGGGAATAAAAGAAGAAAAAGAAGAAGATAAAGCAGCAGATAATACCTATACCATATTATTGGCGATACTGACATACAAGGCAAAGGAGCACACTGAGTTATAACTTCATAAACATTATAACTCGAAATGACAGGTGAAAACTAAGAAATTAGATCATCGCTCTCAGTAGATTCCCTTTCTCCGTCATGTATTCCTATTTAAAAGCCATATTTTGACGTCTCGGGTAAAGCAGGTCAGGGACTTCGAGTGACGGATTTCATGCGGGATACTCTCCCATACGACGGGCAGTCTATATACAAGAGATTGGGTACTAGATCTTTTCTGTACCCGAGGTATCACAAAAGTGGTGGCCCGTCGCGAGGTTTTCCGCCGCTGAGGGACTAGAGGGAAGGCAACCTCAACAGGTACTAAACTACGACTGATCTTGAAGCCGAAAGTATTTACTTGAAGACGATACAGCGAATCGATGGATAGGATCTTATAATCACAATATATATATCTAACAGATTGGCTACGTCTCATCCCAAATATAGCCCTCAGTGCATCGTTCTGCATGACCTGAGCCCGATGCAGAACGTGATTATGACCACTTCCCCACAAGAGAATGCCGTAAGTGAGTACCGGCACAAACAGCGTTTTGTAGATCAATATCAGTCCATCCAACGGAACTCCCACCCGACGCAAACGTCGCAAGGCCGATATAACTGCATAACATTTGGTTGTTATATGATCAATATGAGCGCGCCAACTTAAACCATCGTGTAATATGAGGCCTAAACATTTAGTAGTTGACGAGAACTTCAGACCGAATTCTGAAGAAAGCCGATCAAGATCCGCCCGCAACTTTAGTTGAGGAGAGCGAAACAGAGTGAGACTAGTCTTGCTAGCATTAACAACGAGGCCGAAATAATTAAAGATTTTGATTACCTCCTTCACTTGAGATAGTGAGCGCGGTATATCGAGGGCTGGAGAGTCAACCCTAAATAAAAGTGAAGTATCATCGGCAAAAGCTAGCGGTTTACCAATGCTCTCTTTTTCAATATTAAGCAGAATGAAATTAATTAGAATCAAAAAAAGAAACGGTCCTAGCACCGATCCTTGTGGAGTTCCAATATTAACAGATCTCCACGAGGAAACCACTTGCCCTATACGAACGGACTGCAATCTAGAGGATAGAAATGAATTAAACCACTCTACTGTACCTGCAGAACACCCAAGGTTTTGCAAGATTTGAAGAATGAAAGAATGGCGAACGCAATTGAATGCCGCAGTGACATCGAGAAAAACGCCTAGACAGGCTTTTGTCGATTCAACGGAGTCGGTTACAAACTGCCAGAGATGCGCGAGTGCCAGACCCGTGGACCGACCGTGACGAAATCCAAATTGATTAGGCGAAAGAAAGCTGCAGGATTCGAGGAAGTGTTCCAGCTGCAAGAGAGCAAGCTTCTCGAATAGCTTTGAAATGCAGTCAACCAAGCTGATAGGTCGGTAGCTTTTAAGCTCCGCAACGTCGCCTTTCTTTTTGTAAATAGGTGTAACAAAAGAAGCCTTAAGGGCGGTTGGAAACACTCCAGATGCGAGTGAAAGGTTCGCTATGTGCGTAAGAGGACCAGCGACTCCTAGACAAGATATGCAACAAATACTGACGAAAGATTGCATACAAGTGTAGTATCCCATGTAATGAAGTCCAGATTCCCAACATATTGGAAAGGTTGCGAAAAATTTATCGTGATACTCTCGTAAATATTGAGAAAGGTCGCACCGAACTGATGTTAAAGGTGTTCAACATCATCCATACGATGATGCGTCGTGAGAAGAATATTCTTCTAGTAGCGACAAAACGAACTCTGAACTATATGTTCCCATGGAGAGTAACTCGCCAACTTCATGGAAACTTGATATCAACGAAGTAAACATTTCCTTGAATAATATATATATATATATATATATATATATATATATATATATTAGTGAAATGAGCTTTCCGAAAGCATGACTAAGCTGCGACCAAGTTTTGTATTATATATAGACGCACCCTGCCGTTGTGGTAAAAACGCGCACGCGAGAATCGACCGTCAGAGACTAACTTGCGTATCCGCCATTTAGGGCTTTTAAGTCCATTTCTGGAAGACGCAGTATGAAAATGGTGGGGGCTGAATATGTTGATGCATACAATTGTATTAACGTCACATATTACGATTCTGAGTTTTTATATATATATATATTCTTTCTAAGGAGGGGGGTAGATAATGACACTTTGTAGTATTCTACAGACACATGGGAAAATAGGAGAATAGCAGTGCAGATTTAAGAAAGGGTATAGGCTAGATGATCATATTTTTTTTATTAAGTTAGGTTGTGGAGGAATGCAGGGACAAGGGTATGTGGCAGCGTTCTTAGATCTTAAAAAAGCATAGGATATGGTGGACAAAACAAAGTTGTATCACATTATGTTGGAGAAGGGTTGTGAAGGAATCTGGGTGGAGTTACTAGAATAAATTCACAGGAACAACACGGTTTGAATAATAATAATAGTAATAGCGGTAGCCGGACAATCTAAAGAGTTTATGGTCGCTAAGGGCCAAGCAAGGATGCCTGTAGTCATCGGTGATTTTTTAATGTATATAGAGAGAATCGCACAAATAATAGCATGGGTTTAGGATGACAGATTGGGGAAAAGCGTATATATATATGTATATATCAAGACGCCGGCGCTGCTGTTTGTTGACAATATGAGTAGGGTTAGGGCGGGGCACTAGCGAAGCTCAACAAGTACTGAATGCATGTCGGGAAGCAATGGAAGTACTGAACATAGTGTAGTGGGTGACAATGATTGCAGGGAATTCTTTTTTAGTCGAAGAGGAGGTGCTGCGGAGGAAGCAGGTTTGAAGAGGAAGAAATGCAGTAAGGTTTAGGACCTCAGGGGCTTAACAAATATATAGTAACAAGGAATGGAAGACCATGTATGTACCAGGATTGAATTTTGCTAAAGTCTCTCTGGTCCACAGCGCGGCTTTTGGAAAGACTAACTACTAAAAACTACTGGAAAAACTAAAAACGATACAAAGAGAAGTTATAATATTTGCATTAGGTTGCCATTTTAATTGCGCCAAGGTGTTTCTTAAGCAAAAAGGGGGATGTCAAAACTTAAGGGAAGTAAAAAGTACGCCAAGATTTAGTATTAGGATTAAGAATGTTACAAATGAGAGATGGGTTAAACATATGCAGCTGGTAAACCCGCACTAAGAATCAAAACAAAGTGGGGTCGCAAAGTAGAGTTCGCAGCTGGAATGGAAATTGGCGATCGGTTCCAGATCGAGCTTGGGAGGCATATATGGAAAGGAAAAGCGAAAAAGGGTGGGGCTATTGGCAGATGCCAGGGCTGTGATGCTAGATACAAGGATACAACAAGGGGAATGTGCTGGGGGTTAAAACTCCACAAGCTTGCAGCTTATAGAATGAATCAATTCAACATATCGTAAAATAATGTACAGCCTTGGAGGGGAGAAGCAGAGATATAGACTTGTCAATCATATTTATTTCACTCAAATAGAGTATGTACTAGTTCATGTTAATATTAAACATAAATACTTGTCCTGCCGTTCCACCGAGAGAAGAAGTGTAATGATCTTCGTTGCAGTGCCGGACAATCAACCGCGTGGTACTTAGCGCATTGCTGCGAGCAGAACCGACAAATACACTGAGTAATATAGTCTTCATGAAACTCCCCACGGGAGCATACGATGTACCTGGTATATACGTGCCTGTCATCGCAGGCCACCCCGGCCCACAACCAAGGAGACTTAAAGGCGTCGAGCGTTCTTACCTCCGTCGCTGCTTCCGTGAATTTGCGTCGCCACTCTCCCAAGAAATGGTTAAGTGGCTCCGTCAATGGCATACGCAGCCTAAGCGGAAGCATCTCCACTATCGGCGCACAGTTCGACAATACATACACAAAGCGGCTTCTCGCCTTGATTGAAAGGCAGAGTACTCGCTTCATGTATAGTGTGAAGCACTTTTCAAGCAAATTAAAATAAGCTTGAGATAGGTGTTGCCACACTCTGTCTAAACTATACGCCAACTTTGGCAGAGTCTTTAACATAAACAAGCGCACTGCCGTACCGACGGACAGTCGCCGTACATCTCCGACCCCTCCGTAGAGAGCTACCAGTGCCGACTTAACACTGTTCTTGATGTGTGTAGTAAACGATGTTCCCCTGTAGTGAATCCGGAGACCCAAGTATGAGAAAGAGTTTACAAACTCCAATGGCCTTCCGCAGCAACGAATAACGTCGTTTGCAGCTAAACGCCCACCGCGACGAAACTTAATCGCCTTGGTTTTGCGTGAGTTTATTTCTAGCCCTTTTTCATGAGATACGCCTCTACCATGACGGTAATGCACGAGATGGCACAACGATGTCATCAGCATACATCACTACCACAGCATGTTGAAACTCTTGACGCACGTATTGAACAAGGTCGGCCAGAAGCAGCGTGAACGAGATGCCCCCTTGAGGAGTCCCAACATTCTGCGGTAGCTCAAGCCCACCGCTTCTCTTCTCGACCAACAGTGTATCATTGTCGAAAAAAAACTATAAATTACTCGCAGAAGAGCTCCATCTATGCCAATCTGTCTAAAACAATCGATCATAAGATCGCGCGGAGCCTTGTCAAAGGCCTTGACGCAGTCAATGAAGACTGCATACAGGTGGCCTCCTGGACGAGACACCGCTCGTTCTACTTCGGATTGCAAAACGTGGATGGCGTCGCGGGTCCCCATGCCTTTTCTAAATCCGAACTGCTCGGGAGGCAGAGCATGGTTTGCTACATTTGCAATCCTTTCAATAATCAGCTTACAGAATATTTTCTTGAGCGTTTGCTCCGACGTCACTCCCCGGTACAGATTTGGGTCACTTCTATCGTCGCCGTGTTTTCCTTTGAATAACAGAGAAAGCTTAGCAATGTGACAAACTCTGGGCATTCGCCTTTACTCGATAATTCCATTAAAGAAATCACAGAGGATCCCCTTCAAGAGCGGCTCCGATTGCACCCAATGTTCGTAGTAGACCCGATCTGACCCACTACTTTTCCATCTAGGAAGGAATCTGATAACTCGGCATACTTCTTCTTCCTCAAAGGGAAGATTCATTGTGTGCATGTTCAAGTGTAAGTGGATACTCAACCTCTGCGGCCGAGTTTTTTACGTGAGGGTTGAATAGCAGATTCGTCAAGTGACGCTCTACCTGCTCGTCTCTCAGTGTGTGCCGTATCCCCTTACGAGAGCGGTTTATGTAGGCATGGGGCTTCCTTTCTGCTCGTTCAAGTAGACGGGCTTCCTCTCGCCTCGCATGTTCGACCTTATAGTCACGGCATAGCCCTATGTAGGACTTTCTACAAGACGCGTAGTCCTGTCTTTGCCTTGCTTGGAGCTGTGGATCTGCTCTGGCTTTTGCTTCTCAGCAAGCCGAGTAGTTCTCTATGTCGGAGGTAACAAGTCCGTGTGAACCACGGCCGGGATCTCCGCGGCTTGAACTTTTTCCACTTAACTGCTCTCTGCATTACTCCTTCGAGAGTCCAACTTCAAAGCTCTGAAACTCAGTACAAAAAAGATTATAAAACAATAAGTCTATGGTACTCCTGCCGCTATGGCAGATGTATGTGAAGTCATTTCGTGCATTAGCACACACAAAACCCACATCATCCATAAGCTCCAGGAGAACTTCCCCTTGTTCGTCATTGGCTCCCTCATCTATTCTGCAATTAAAGTCACCTCCAACGATTGTTGGAGCCCTAAGGTCAAGACCCGAGAGTCCCGCAAATACGACGTCTGTAACTTCTGTAGAATTAAGTGTCGGAGGGAGATAAAACACGACAATGTTAACACTTCCGGATGAAAGTGTCATATAACAATCATCTTTTCTTATACATCGCATAGGACACAAATAATTACGTAGATAGACAGAAAGTCCTCCTATTGGTCTGCCCAATCCCCCAACAGGCATGGCGGCCAACTGATGAAACCCTTGCATCTCATCGAAATGCAGTTCTTCCCGCTGGAACGTCTCTACCAAGATGGCGATGTCTATTTCTCGAAACAAATCATCTGGCATTAGATCCATTGCCCCTTTAAGACCTTTACAGTTATACAATAGTATTCGTGGAATTTGATTAAAACATTATGTGGAAGCAATTTGTTTTATCTGAGCCACCTTGTGATTTGGTAGTTTGACCACCACGCCTATGATTTCCCTTACTTCAGGAAGTGATCTAAGGATGTCGCAGTTCCTTGAAGGGGAGCCGCGCACATTACGTGCCAAATTGCGGAGTGTATTATCGGAAGCGTATAATACCTATTTCTATGGAAAGTAAGCGCATCGAGCTGAGGTAGAAAAACTTAAAAATGTAGGACTTATATCCTATCGCTTATACCACTATACAAGGAGAACAATCACAGAGCTGACGGACTATCGAGGCCATGTCCCATCGCCAACAGTGTGCATAGGGCCACATTCGTAGAAGGTGTGATTTGATACGTGACGTAAAAGTGGGATTATATGCGTCGATGATTTTCATACCTTCTAAACGTTAACGACAACAACCATAGTAATCGCGAGCCAACCATAATCATAATAATAACATCTGCGGGAAAGACATCAATATCACAACATAAAGCATGTTTGCTACCTTCCTAATTCTTCTATATGAATGAGAAGAGAGCAAGATGAGACAACTAACATTGCCAAAAAAAGAAACAATTAAGTTGAGTGGCTTGGATCACCATTTAACTGGAGAATTGGTCTTTAAAGGGCTAAAGTCAGTAGCTGAGAAGAACGCCAGCACTACTGGCAGCATGTGTTGCTTTGTCTGGGCAATACTTTTATTCAGGACAAAAAAAGAGTGTGTTTAATAAGGAATTTAGCTGACATTGGATACGTTTGGGAACTGTTTATCTTGCCTTGTATTCAACGCGAGATGGAGCCTGCATTCTGGTCCTCTGTTCTTGCACTCTATTTTGTTAGTTCTCGCAGTGTGTCTGGGCCCTGGTTTATATGGCTGAATGAGATAAAGTGTAGTTAAGTATGTAGTGCATTGATATGTGGTTTTATAGTAGCATATACGGGTCTACTCTATGTGCGATTCGTAGATGTTACGTACATAAAGTAAAGAAAGCAAAGGAACGATACAAATATCCGGCTAAATATTCAACTAATTATAACCCCAGAAAGAATCTCGATCTCTAAATTTTGTTATACGAGCCAACCGCAATAGCAATGGCGCTTCTACTGTTAAGATATATTTCAGTATATCCATATATGATTAGATAGAATCCCATAGCTATATGTAACTACTCGCCCAGTTATGTCAAGTTAGGTTCTGTTCATATATGTGTGATAGGTATTCTCTTTGCATTGTGAATATATAAATATAATGAAATGACGAGTACTAAATGCTGTTCAAGCTGGCTTTAGGTTTCGAAGTAGTGTCAAAGTGATATCGAGTCAGGGGGGAGGGGGGGGGGGTACGGGTTTAGAGGGTTTATGAGCCCCACACTAGTCACGCTAGCTGCTCGCGACGTATGTGCCTCAAGCATTCCCGAAACCTTCCAAAAAATGGCGGAGAGAGGTGACATGGCAGACATTATTTAATTCCAGCATTTACCTTGTATAAATTGGAAAGGTTAAACATTCAGGGCAATACATTTGTCACAGAGCCACCTTGCTCAGCTATATATATATATATATATATATATATATATATATATATATGTGTGTATGTGTGTGAATTGCCTTATATTTGTTCTCACCTATAAGCAGCAACTGTGATATATATTTATAGTATTCCTCGTGAGTCATGCAGTCACGGTCGAGGTAGGTTGAACATTTAGTGTGCATTTGTTGAGCTGGTTACGATTGCTGTAGTACATTAGTCTAGTCGAGACGCTACCGGGTGCCATTCGCACAGGATCGCGCGGCGTAAGTCAAGCGACGTTGGATACCGACAGCCGGCAGGAGATGCCGAGATAAAAGAAAACCGTAGACGGCCGACATCTTGTGTGGTCGCCGCCGTACACAGGTCTGTCCGCGAAAGCGCACCTATAAGAGCGCCCGAGTGTGAACGTCACCCCTGCACCCCTGTTCCAGTGAGGCATTTCTTCTTGGCTCACGTGTGGTGGTGGTGGCCCGAGGTCGTGTAGCAGCCAAGATTGTCAGAAAATCAGACAGCCGACCAGACCAGGACGGTCTCCAGAACCAGCAGTGCCGTGTCCTACTTCACATACGTCGAGGACAAATAACTAACTTCACTGACCGAGTAATCTATTAGATACGATCGACATCAACAACAACAACAACAGCAACAAACTGATTGTGCTTTGTACGCGGGTGGTTCTTCAGACCGCCGACCTTGCCATTATCATTGTGCTCGCCGTAGTCCGTCTTTGTGCATTGTATCTAGGCAAGATTGCGGGGGTATTGCTTGCATGCCGTCACACTGTCTTGATGCCGCCCACCTCAAAGACGGTCATCGACGTTCTCCTCTGGGCCAGGACCCTGCTTAAAGAGCAGCCGTCGACCAAGGTAAGCCGGGACGAGACGATGGATTTCATTCCGCGGACCTGTAAAGCGTGGCACGTATATCTCGCCGTACCTGTCTAACAGTGCTTGACCAATCGGCATTTTGCGTGACGCTGCTTCTGCTGCTGCTGGTGTCTCCGCCGCCGCCGCCGCCGCCGTTACGTTAATGACGATGGCCGGATCCTTTCGTCAATGAGGGATGGAATGGCCAGCGGACTGCTTTGATCTGCACATCAGCGATTTATTCCGATCCGTAATCCGGGGCCTGCACACACACACATGCTGTCTGCCTGTGCATATGCATTTAGGCGTGCATTTATTTTGCAATTGTGCCGAATGTCGGCACTACTGCCGGTTTTACGTATTCGGTGTGAAACGAAGACATTTTATATATATATATATATATATACGATGGGGCAAAATATCATTGGACGTATGCGCCAGTGGTATTGGTGGCACCCTTCAACGGCAGAACGTGAACACGTTACGACTAAGTTAATCTGGATTGACCGTTCGTTCTGCCGTTCGCCCATTTGCGAGAAGCGCCACCTGCTGTCGTCGTTTCAGCTCTTTCTTTTCTAGATTTACCACATAATTAATGCACTTAGACGAATGTTAATCAACCACTCGCTTGGCTTTGTATCTAGCATTGTATCTATCTGTCTATCTAACTCTCACGGTCCTGGCATACCTGGTGCGGTTAGCGAAATGTGACAGCGAATGTGTTGTTCGTCTTGTGTGCATTTGTGTGTTGTGTAAATGCGAAGGAACCTTTGTACTCCTTTGTGTATAGAGAGGATCACGGACGTTTTAGAACAGCGAATTACAGGGAATTGAACGTGATTCCTGCAAATAGCGTTGCTAGCTTGTTGTCAGTGTTGCCGGTGCAGGACGCATGACAATTCAAAACAATCATTATTTGCCTGCTGTTGCGAAAGTGAGACAGGCGAACGTGTCGAGTTCGACGCAGTTCGTATTTCCCAGGACACCACGAGGAACTCGCCCATCAAGATTGGGTGAATCCCTCGAGCTCCCTGGAGCCTTGTTGACTGACGGCCTCTGTCCTTGGCAGAGGTACGGCGCCGCAGGACACGTGCCAGTTGCCTGTCCCGAAAGCCCTGTTGTTCATGATTTTTTGTTGGACCAGCCAAGCTTCCCGTTAATAAAGTTTGGTCTTTAAAGGTTTTTCTTGATGATGCGAGCAGGAGATGGTCTAGTCCGTCATCAAAGTGACAAATTAGTATATTTTTATTGCTTTTGATGAATGAATGATATTGTCAAACTTAATAGCGCTTTGTACATATATATATTATATATATATATATATATATATATATATATATATATATATATATATATATATATATGTGTGTGTACAAAACGCTAGTGAGCTTGGCAATGCTATTTATTAAAAAGCAATAATATTGTTATACGATGTTGTGCGCTTTCGTACAGCCTGAAACACAACTCGCTTACCTACCCACTCGCGCAACTGCTAACAGACCACGGTAGCAGACTTCCCCTTTTACCGTATACGCATGCCAGGAAAGGCTGACAATGTAAGGCGCCGCTAAGAATGCTGTGGCTTTTCAATACTCAGCGACAGCTGCTGTCCCCGAACCTAAAACTGGAAAGTCTCCTGACATGACAAGCCCTTGTAGAGGCGCTCCTCAAAGATCATTAATTCTAGTTTGTGGTCAGAAGATTTGCATTTGGATTCATCTTCGAGGTGAAAATATGCGCCGCACATAGTCGAGCAGCCTTAATGGCAAGATCAAGAGGCCAGGTGAAGTAATCTCAAGAAGACAGTACTCCGGCCACCCCGACATGGGGACAAATAGGACGTCTGAATTTTAGTGCGTTTGTGAGTCCGTGGCTTTAACAATGACGCCCGATGTACATCATACATTGTATCAGTTATTCTCTACAAAAAAAATGCACGTATACGTATTCACTTAATGTCTAGTATTTACGACGCCATATATGGAATTTTATCAAGTCATTCTGCGTTATTTGCCTTGAGGGTCATTATTTTTATACGATCGCCTCTCCTGCTAATATATTTCAGTGGTAGGGTTTGTGCCCTTACCCATTTTAGTATTCCCTTACAGGTGAACGCAGTCTTCACACAGAACAGAGTGTTGTTATGCGGTAAATCCATAAAGTCGTGATAGACACACGCTCGATAGGACATAGCCCTGCGTTGTCAACCTGCTTTCTCTAGATTACTAGGAGTAGGACCACGTATACTTTCCTTTTCAGTTAGTGGACACGTCTTGCCTCGGCCTACAATAGGGCGAATCCACTCAGACTTCATTCGACTTGGTACATGTAGATATCTGTCATTTGTTGTGGTGCTTTCGTTCTGCTGGTTTAGATGCTTGCTAGACAAATGAGTCCATCGGTGGCTAGATCTGCGGTAATAATGCTGCCACGGTAAGGGATAATGTAAAGCGCTCTGTGCAGGCAATGGATGGTCTGTCCACAGACGAGCTAGTGATCGTCGTTGATGGTAAATACAGACAATTTTAATGAGCCGGCAAGATTAAGCCTACACGCCAAAGGTCAAACCCTGCTTATCCAAGCGAAGACCTACTTTCATTAATACCACCTTAGGTCGGTTAGCACGGCTTAAGTAGTTCAATCGGCGCACAAATCCCACGAATCCCATGAATAAGCGATAAAGATATCTAGCGTAGAATACTAATGCAACAATGTGTTGGCCTCTTATTCTAACCCTTATTGAGAAAGGGATTAGCTTTTAAGTAAGCAGGATCTAATTGAAAGAACGTAACACCAGCTCTACGGTCGGTCGTCCTCCAAGATGATCCACGATTCAAGAGCAAGCTCAAAAGACGTACCGGACACATACATACAACAGAAATTACGTGGAGAGGCAGTGTCACTGCCTGGAGTCTGTGTTCGGGCCAGTTTAATGAACTATGAGTTCTGTCTTGCCCTTCTACCGGAGATTCGCCTCTGCTCTCTCTAGCTTGCCTAAAACGTGCAAACGTTGTTTGACGACGTATTTTAATTGGCCAAGTGAAGGGTAAAGTTTTCGGGCTGACAATCAGCCAAGATTTAACGTCCACGGAACTGTTTTTCACATTTCTTCATAGACGGACGCCCATAAATACAAATGTGCAACGGTGGGGTTCGAACCCGCGCAGCAATGTGTCTCCTCCGGTTGCGAGGCGCAGACTTAAGCCACCACGCCACCGGGCTCGACAAGTGAAGGGTGTCGGAGCCCATCTGGCCAGCTCCGTGAAGTAGGCAGCTGGCTAAATCGATGGATTCACCGTGTTGAAGATCGCTGACGACAGAGCTGCTCGTGTAGCTTGTGGCATAGCAGCCGTGGCCGGTGAAGTAGGTCTTTTATCGGTATTGCTCTTTTCTTTGCTCGAGTGAGGACAGCCTGGTGGTGCACGTGCTTGGTGATCTACTCAATCAACTATACTGGCCAGGCCCCTTGCACGGGTGACACAGGACGAACGGAAGGTTGGGTCCTGCGGTAGCCTAAGGAAGGAAAGGCCATGACCCTGACTGTCTAAGCCACGCACTCGGCTTGACGGCGCTACCAACGGGGTTCCTCTCTTACGCCACTTAAGCTCTGACAGCCATTTGACCACCTGGCTACCTGATTTCTTCGCGTGTTATCTCTCGGGCTCCATATGTCTAGCCAGAGTGCATCCGACCCGATCACAAGGGGCACGTCGAGACCACCGTGACGACCTAGCTGGGTTTCCCCTCCTATTTGTTGGTCTTCGGCTCTGCTCGTTCCCTGCTCCCAGATTGCTCCCTGAGGCGCTGTTTGTGATATAAGCAACGTGACACGTGGATCCCGTCGTCCGCCTCTCCGGAATTACACACACAACGTATGCGTATTAAGTACTGAACCGCTCAATTCGTCAGAGATGTCTACTAATTTAAGTTGTTTCAATGTCACCGCCGTTATCAAGATACAAACGAGAGAACAGCCGTGCTGAACAGTTGTTTGAGTTTGGTTACCATTGAGTGTCGTAGCTGTCATTAGCTAGGCTCCTTTCAAACATTCCATTACGAGGGTAGAGGTAGGGAAATATACAGAGCTGATTCGACCGAAGGTGATTTCGGCTTTCGGCTTCTTTGACCGCTAACTGCCAATCTTCAAAGTGAGGCTTCTCTTGCTTTTGTTATGCATTGCACTAAAGTGTGCCTGCCGGCATTCTCATTAAAAGAACTGTCTTCTGATCCGGATCCTGTGGTCAGCGGAAGTTGACCTAAGCTTTGTAAGATAGTAGTGATGCTGCACGAAACTAGACATTCGCAATAGGTCCTATGACAGCGCCAAGAACAGTACCCAGGATTGTGGCGTTGGTAATCCCCTTTCACTCTAGATATATATATATATATATATATATATAATTTTCCGCTCTTTGGCGTAGTCCCATTAGAGCTCTGCACACTATTTTTTAAATAAATTAAAAAGCCGTAAAAAAAACACCTTACAGAATGACCTACGTGTGTATATGTCTCTGTATGCCAAAAGCAAATGGTTTGTAGATATTTTCCGCATAGTGGAGAGTGAGATAAGAATCAAATCCACTGGCGGATAGCATCATCTTTGTTGATGTTCGGGTGAAACATTAGGGTCGATTCTCCCACAGACAACGGTGTGAGAAAATGGCGAGTATAGGAGTGTCGGCGCCACAACAGCTGTACCCAACGAACAGGCAGGGCAGTGTTATTTTGTACAACCTCCAGCGAGGAATAAGTGCTGAAAGGGTTTCGACGAGCTTCGATCGATCCCCATTAGGGATGAAGATTCATCCCTGAGAAGTGTATATAGAGAGTACCGAACATTTTTAACTTGATTTCAATCTGTGCGGCGAACCCGGTGAAGAACGATCAAAATAGCAATGGACGACGAACATTTGGCTTGTGTGACGACTGCAGTTGACGAACAACTAACTGAACATAATATGTGCACCGCCAGAGGAGATTTTGGGGTTGGATGCCAGGTCCCTCCAAAAATCCTACACAACCACCTCGGATTCATGAAACATCTGCTCGAGGGAGACTTAGGGCAGGAAAAAGAATCGCGGGCCTATCTGGCTCGAGGACTTCTCAGAAAATCCGTCAAGAGCCGGACTTCTTTGTTCTCGCGGCTCATCAGAGGATACTGAGATGTGGGCGCATTTTTATGACTTTCTCTTAGTCTAATCTCAGAGCTCGCAGTTGTAAGAGAGCCCGCAGCGGTCAGACGTTGGAGCGCCTCCATTCACAACAGTGAAGCGCCCATCTTCTACTACAGCAGTGAAATAATGGCGATGGTAGAACCGGAAGAAGGAGGTACAGTGACGAGCGATTGGTATACCGCAGAATATCTATTAAAAAGAGTCTTTTAGGCGATGGTACTTGCTCCACCAAGACGACGCACCAGCCCATCGAACTGAAAACACTGAGGCTTTTCTCATCATATCTGAAGTCACGCTGATAAAGGATCTAGCTTATACACCCGACTTGGCACGGTGCGAGTCCTTCCTCTTACTGAAAAAAAACAATAGAAGGAAACGTTTCGATTCTTGCCAATCGGTTCATGAAGCCGCCGAGTTGGTGGGCTAGAAAACATCGAAAATGCGCTTAGGAGGCGTACTTCGATACATGGATCCAATGCTTCAAGAAATGTATAGAACGCGGTGCAAATTACGTTTAAACCTGAATCATCATTATAGATTCAGAAGGAGAATAAATGCATTTTTATCTGTGTTCCATTATAGACATGTCAAATATCCTTGCTAGGTTATATAATATATATATATATATATATATATATGGAAAAGCGGAAAAGGGGTGGGGCAGAATGGGTATATGTACAAAAAATCACAGGCGAGTGGGCTATTGGCAGATACCAGGGCAGGGATGTTGGATACAAAGATACAAGGGGCTAAATATAGGGAGGGGCAAAGTACAGGAATGTGAAGCATTTGAGCTAGGGAATGAGTCAATCAAGCACGTTGTTAAAGAATGTACAGCATTGGGGGAAAGCAGAGATATAGACCTGTCCGAGGCCCTAGCTTCAGGACCAAATGTCAGAAAGGGCCTGGTCGATATTACAAAGAAGAGGTTGTTCCAATGGAGAGCAAATACTCAGTCAGTACTGAAGGATAATACATCAATTATATGGGTGCGTATATATGCTGCCGCTCTAAGCGCCCTTGACATAAATGGGTGACATTTAGGTATATATGCCAAGCGAATAAGAAATATATGTATATATATATATATATATATATATATATATATATATATATATATATATATATATATATATATGTATATATATATATATATGTATATATATATATATATATATATATATATATATTCTTTCTTCTTATTTCCTCTCTCCTCATTTCTTTCTCACTGTAAAAACCTCGTGCAGTTAAAGATCTGCGTGATTGTACGCTTATACGGCGGGAATACCTGTTCTTTGTCATTGTTGATATATAGGTGTTACCGTTTTTGGTGCCGTAGCTCTGTTGCTGTTGTGTCGTGTTGTTATTTTCACTGTTGTTGTTTCTGGCGCCAGCCGGTTGCCGGCCGGTGTTCCGGCGACAGGCCCCACGAAACCGGTTTCTGCCAGGATCATCGGCACTTGTCGACCGACCAACCGACGGCTACTAAGCCTATGAGATCAATGACGAGGTGGCCACCGGCCGAATTTCTCCGGTTTTTTTTTTGTTGGTGGCTGGTTTGGCCTCGACCGCCACGAACAGAATGACGGCAACCCTCAACAATGGTTGGGTCAACTATTGCCAGCCAAGATATGTGCAGGCTGTGTGTTGTTTGATTGTTTGTGAACGCCCGTTGAGGTTACTGAGTCTGTATGTGTATGTGAGTGTGGTCGTTGCGCGTCGTGGATCGTTCTGCGCACAGAATAGGCATCGGCGATCCCTGTCGTCGTCGTCGTCGTAGTCGGCCATATCAATGATTCGAACGGTGGTAGATCGATCGATCGATTCGTTCATGCTTCGTTCACGACGAAAGCGCGCGATGCTGTGAAAGGGCGTGAACGGTGGTGGCCTGTGTTCCGTTGCCCCGGTGCGGCACGTGGCAGTAATTAATACCCTGCGCACAATCGCTGGCGAACCCATCAATACTTAACTTTAAACATCCTTCTTTCGCGCAATAATGGCAGTAATAATAGTAATGATGACACAACAACAAGTGTTTGCTGGAGAAAAGCTAAAAACAAAGCATATATGTATATATATATATATATATATATATATATATATATATATATATATATTCAAAGTAAGTTTGAAGCTTATTGCTGCTGTTGCTGTTGTTGTTTACTTCAGAGATGCTTGCTTTTCTATAAACTCACGCCACGTTCCGACGTACCGAATCAATTGTTTTGTGGGGATTCCCCTTCGCTTACAAGAGTAGCTCGCAATAGAGCTCTGACGTGTAACCGTTCTAAACAGGGTAAGAAGAGAAAGTATAATTAACACAAGCCCACAGGCATGCCGATGCTCTATCAATAATATATATATATATATATATATATATATATATATATATATATATATATATATATATATATATATATATATATACTGTTCACTCTAAACTACATTGTTGGGCAAAGCACTGAATTACAATTTTGATATGTCCCAAAACTGCCACATTGCTGCTTTTAGCAATAAGGGAACGTAGGTATGTAAAATAAACCGGGTAAAATAGAAAACTTGCAAAATTCATTATTTGAAATAAAGGGGTATTTACAAATGGGTTTTTCAGAGTATTTTTGTCTTGTTGGTTAAGGATGGTGGCATAATATACATATATATATATATATATATATATATATATACACACTGTGTGAAAGCTCGAAAGTGTTTCGCGTTCTACATAGTCAATTGCTGTTCAGCCGTATGCTATACATGGAGGCGATTCGTGTGACGGGCTTTGGCTTTGATTCGGGAACAGGGCCACTACGCGAACTAGGGAGACCATTTACCAGAATTAAAGCCGAAAGATTAATTGATCTCACACACAAGTCCTATAGCAGTAGCAGTAGTTGTTGTAACAGAGCCGTGTTGTCCTCACCCCCTTGTTCTAAATCTCTCAGTTGTCAAGCAGTCTCTTTTTCTCCTCTCGATCTGTTTCTCTCCTCGTCGAGCCATTATCATCAATATCATCCGTTATGTTATCTGCTTAGCCCCATATAGCCATCATAGGCGAACTGTGTGTGTGTGTGAGCGCGAATGTTTCTACTGGAACCCCCCGATAGGCAATGCCAGACAATACAGCCGCAGCAGCAACAGCAGCTGAATCATTTGAGCCTGTTTCTCAGCGTAGCTGCATTCCAGTGGGTCGAGATGCACCGCAATGATGCCCCTGGGCAGTGTCTGGCATTGTTTACTAGCCAGCCGATCGAGCACAGCAACACCGCTATAGTGCCAGTACCGTCACGGCACTGTATATTGACTGCCAAAAAAAAATCCACAGCAGTAGCACAAACAGTAGCACTATCATCAATCAGCCTTATCGTGCATCCAGGGAACATATGTACGTACGCATGATAAAAAGGTAGTACACACATCACTCATCGCCATTATTAACCATCATCATTACAACCCCTCCATTTTTCCCACACTGCCCACCCGGCCGACCGGCGGCTCCACCCCCAGTAGCGGCAGCAACAGCAGCAGCACGCCCCGCACCAGCATCTTGACGGCGGCAACGACGGTGGAGGTGGAGGTGGTGGTGGTTAAGAGTAATCATGCGCGAAAACGCCCCCATCTTTCTGGCGGGTCAGCAGCAAACGGCTGCAAGCACACAGTGACGCCCGCACAAGACCACCACCACCATCAAGATGGGCTGCTGCTGTTGTTGCTACTACTGCTTTTTTTTTTTTTACTACTGCTGCCAGCGCAGTACAATCAATCAGTAGTACACCATCATGACCATCATGTTCATAAGCGCTTATCGTCTCATTAACACTGCCTAATGATCAATCAATATTTACGATTTCTTGGTCATTGGTCTTGGGTGGGTCAAATGCAGTGGTCTGCAGCTGCTATATCATTATTGTTTTAGCAGATTTCTTTACTTTCCCTCCATCTCTCTGTCTCTCTCTCTCTCTCTCTCTATCTGTCCGTAACGTTTTGTCTTTATTGATTTTGTGTCCTCTGCTGCCGTTTGTTAATCTACTGTCGTCGGAGGGGAGGCGGGATGGAGAGGGGATTCACTGGACACACTCGACGTTCTCCCCTCTCTCCACCTCCGCCTCGTGTCGCACGTCTAGTCAAATAGCATCGCCCCGGCGTCAGCAGCAGCAGCAGCAACAGCAGCCTGCACCAACAGTTGCGACTGACCTTGCGTGCTCAGGTTGAGGCAGTTGAAAGAGAGACCCTTCGAGTTGATCTCTCGTGGCTGCGGATTTATATTCGTCGTCGTTGTCGACACTGTTGTCACAGTGTCGTGGATGTCGGCGACATTCGTTTGTCGAGTGTGGATTGTGTCATTTGTTGCTGTTGTTGCCGTTTTTGTTGTCACGTTACCGCCGTGCTTCATCACACTGCTACTGCGTCTGTCGTCGTCGTGGTCGTAAACAGTAGCTTTGCGTGCTTGCTGTTGTCACGACAGCGTTTTGTTTCACAACAGCAACAGCGCTGTTGCTGTTGCAGCCGGCAATGCTACACATACACACACACGGCAGGACAGACTGGTGTTTGAAAAATGAGCAAAACCTAACGCCAACTAACAAGCGCTAACGGAAGTTTCGACGAGGCGGCATTGCCGGCATTGCGGTGTGCGAAACTGGCACCGCAGCCTCGGTCCATCTCCGTTTCTGCGAACTCCGGAGTTCGCAGATTCGGATTCGGATTCGCACTTGCGGAGACCGTAAGCCTGCAGCTGCAGCTGCGGACCCTCAGAGCAAGTTGAGTGAGGTGGGGGGTACGTACTTAGCTTACTTGACGACGACGACGACGCCGAAGACCTCGACGACGACGCCGAAGACCTCGACGACGACGACGACCAAGACCTCGACGACGACGACCAAGACCTCGACGACGACGATGATGATGAACTGAACAATCATTGCCTAGTCCCTCCATAGAAAACGGACCGAACTCCAACTTGATCTGCTTGGACTCGGAACCCCCAACCCTAGTATCTTACTTAGTGACAGCCCGGCGGTGGCGGCTGACTTCTCAACTAGTGTCGGCCCTATGTGAGGGAGGGCTCTGTGCTGAATCGGAGGAATTCTATAGTGTCGCTTGTGTCGCGCGTTCTTTACTCGGCATCAGCAGTCAGTGGCATCGGAAACGCGCGTGTCTACATATATCGATCGAGAGCAGCTGAGTGAGCCAGAGCCAGTAGCCAGTTACGTAGAACGCTACCTGAGCAACAGTGACAAGAAACTTTAGAGTTGTTGCAGTCGCAGTTAATTGCAGTAGTAGTCGTAGTAGTAGTGTTGTTCCAGTACAGTGTTCCTGTGTCCACAAATATAAGGAAGAAGTCAACGTCAACGTCCAACGAAAAATTGCCGTGGCAGAACAATCATTGCGGGAGGCGGCTGGCTCATTGCTAGCAAGCAAGGAATCGTGTTCAATTCGCTCACAGCGGCGTGTAGAGAAGCGTGTTTCTGTGCTCTCTCGAATGTGTGTGTAAGCGCGACCAAGCGCGCGCGATTTTTGTCAATCACTTGAGCTGCGAGACTTGCCTTGCCTTGATCTACCACCTACCTATCTATCTGGACGGCACCCGGCAACCGAAGCAGCTTGCCGTCAAACAACAGCAATCACCATGGTTGTGGTGACACAGGCGGCGACCATGAGCGCGACAGTTTCACAGTCGCAAGACGCAACAGCATGTGCCAGCGTTGTCGACATTCTGCAGGATGAAATCGCTTATGAGGTAGCACTCATCTTCCGTCTCTCTAAAACGACTCGTTTTTTTTTGTGGCCGATTGCGGCCGATTCTAGGCCCACTCCGGTATTCACTTTGTCTCAGTGACAAGCCATAAGAGCCAATATATATATATATATATATATATATATATACAAGTGTGTGTAAAAATAAGGCTAACATAACAAATAACTCGCAGCAATAGCAGATTATTGGTGGTTGCTTTGCCGCATTGCTTTGATTTGCCGTAGAATCGTGTGAACAAGGACGTAAGAAGTGCGTGTGGTAAAAAAGTTCTAAGCTTAAAAAAATCCCTAGTTGGTCTACATTTTCGGTAAATTGACGTCAGCTTGATAAAAAAAATCCAGCCGTTTACGGTGCGGGAGCCGACGGCATCCACGACGTTAATCCGCGTTGTTTTGCTGTTTCATACATACAAGCACACTTTGGTAGTGCGTGTGCGACTTGGCGATGTTCGATTTTACAACAAATGTCGCTCTCAAATTCTACCAGGAAACAATTTCGTAAATTCTACGAGGATTTCTTTTCGTAAATTCCACGAGGAATTAAATTTCCTAAATTCTACGAGGAATTAATCTTCCTAAATTCTACGAGGAAGTCACGTTTCTAAATTATACGAGGAATTCGTAATTTCGTCAATTCGGCTAGGTGATAATTTCGTAAACTCTACCAGGAATTAATTTCGTAAGTTCTACCAATACGAATGCAGTAATTGCATGTGATTAGTGGCACAACCTATGTTGCGCTTTTCAAAAGTAGATAGCCAAATTAATCCAAACGCATTAGATCTTTATCGACATTAAAAGCTAGGTGAGAGGTACAGAGGACACAGAGAGAGAGAGAGGGGGGGTGGAGGGAGAGAGAGAGAGACAAAATGCATTGAGCATCCGTAGCTGACGAGCAGCTCGTAATTTGTGACGTTAGAGTTGTTGACGAGTGACGTACGCACCCGGTGCCTGCTAGGTCTTCCCTCTGCTTGGCGGTGCATGTGATGGCTGTGATGACTCGTCGGGTGGAGAAGCTGTGAGTCATACGTGTGACAGTGGCCAGCTGGCTTGTCTCTACACTCTACACTAGGGAAGAGATTAGCTTCGAAACTCTACCAGTATTCAAGTGATCCAAGTGATCTGTTCGATCTATTTCTGTTGTTGTCGTCGTTGTTGTTGTTCTTGTTGTTGTTGTTGTTGCTGCTGCCACTAGCACGATTCGGCACTCGGCGAAATGGCGTTTGTTCGTGTCGAACTCGTCGTGGTTTGGCGAAGTGTGTCGTTTTAACAACTCCTGCGCGACAGAGAGACTGGAGAGAGGCATGTGGTGGTGGCGGCAATGGCGGCGGTGGCGCCGACGCCGGGCGATCACTGTGCCAATATTCCGTCGTTATGTTCCTGGCGACGTGACCTGTGAGAAACAGTGCAAAATTCGTATCAATACTCCTGACTACTGCCTACTGGATCATTCCGTCCACTGTTCAGAAGGATATGATAAATCTACTCTATTGGTTGAATTGCATTCATTGGCTGGTGACGCTCTCACACACCGGCCAAGGAGGAGGCGTAGCTACGAAAGTACATACCATTCTAATATTTTTGACTCTGTATATATATATATATATATATGTATATATATATATATATATATATATATATATATATATATATATATATATATATATATATATATATATATATATATATATATATATATAAATTCTTTTAAGGTGCATCTCCGTCTATCTTAAAACAACGCAATAGCTGTTTGTTCGCGCCTACCACCAATATCGATATCACACGACCGCTTTAGTTTAGGAGCTTCTGTTGTTCCCGCCACTGCGAACAACAACAAAAAAAATGACGGAAGAGCTGCTCTGCCTTTGACGCAATAAGAAGTGTTGATGGCACGTTATTACGCCATGGTATGTTCCTGCATGTGTGTGCGTGTGTACAAATTTTCCCTCATTGTATATATATATATATATATTCTTATTATGTTCGTTCTTTCTCATTGCAGATCTACCTGGAAGTATCTGTGATCAATCCGATCACTCGAAAAGCGGCCGATGGAGAACTTGTCACAACATACGCCATTTACGTTGAGGTGAGCTGCGTACGCTGTATGATTTTGGTGGATTAGCGATAAGAGGATAGTAGGATACGTTAATAATTATATGTCTCCGTCAACATTAAGCTATGCCGATGCTCTTAGCGAGCTGTTGCTGCAGGGAAGAGAGTAGAAAATATCTCTCTCTCTCTCTCTCTCTCTATATATATATATATATATATATAAGCTTTCAATAACATTCGCAACGTCGTCATTTAGACGGTATTGAAAAACTTATTTATATTAGTGTGGTGTTATCATTACATTAAATACAACATGACCTAATAAGCATACCATAATTGCGTTATTACTATGACTGAAACATATAACATATCGTAAAAGCTATATTGGGATAGATGTTAATTTACCGCATTTTCGGCACTCGCTTCCAGACGAACGATTCGGCGTTCACTATGTCTAGGTCGATGGTACGTCGCCGATACTCAGAATTCGTCGCTCTCAGATCTCTACTGCAGGAGCAGCATCCATCTTACACGGTACCACGCCTACCGGGAAAGACTATCCTCGGCAAACGCTTCGACCAGCGCTTCATCCAAGATAGGTTGGTTCTTTCTTCTGCATTTCCTTCTGTTGTCTAATATGCGTACACATGCTATATGCTAAGTAACTCATAAAGCTTGCGAGACAAAATCAATCGGCGTAGATATCACCGTGAACTACTCGATAAACCGTCTTATGTTGCTGTTTTTATTTCATTTAAAACGAGATCATACTGGACAGCCTCGACGACAAGATTCGATTAGCATTGGCAAGCATCTTATGTCACGATAGACTGAGTGAGAAGTCGTGTGTATTAGGTTTTTGACCGGAAAAAAAAACGCCATTCTCTGTAGACACCCGACATACAGACACATATTAACTTTTCGGGCTGACTCTTAGCCAAGACTTAACGTCCTGCTTTTTGCATTGACGGTCATAGACAGACCCCCATAAACAACAAAAGTAAAACGGTGGGGCTCGAACCCGCGCACCTATGTGTTTCTTCCGGTCGCAAGGCGCAGGCGAATGCATCACGCCACTGGGCAGGCACATATGAATAACCATATGCCAACATACGTGTTTGTTGCATATGGCTGAGTCGCCGTCTTGTGTCGATCGAGCCTTTGTATCGAAATTGTGGCATTAGCGTTTTATTATAAATTTTTGTTGTTTGTGTTGTTGTTGTTGTTGTTGCCGATGTTGACGTTGCTCTTGCCGATGTTGTTGTTGTTGTTGTCCATGTTGATGTTGCTCTTGCCGATGTTGCTGTTGTCCATGCTGATGTTGTTGTTGTTGCTGTTATTGCTTTTGTGGTCATGATGATCATTCACATCATCATCATCCACATCATCATTATCGTCACCGTCGTTCTCACGTTCTGTTCGTTGTTTCTGTCGTCGTCGTCGTCGTCGTTGTCGTCGTCTGCAGATGCAGCGGTCTACAGGCGTTCCTGCGGGCGATCGTCGACGAGCCGGTCTACCTGTCGAACAAGAGCCTCCACCTGTTCCTGCAGACGTCGCTGACGATGCGCGAGGTGTGCAACGTGGCCAACGGCTGCGTCTCGTTCGAGCTGCCCCACAACAACTGTCCGCCGCTGCTGTTGCGTGCCGTCGACAGCAAGCTGCCGATGCTGGGCAACAGCTGCGGCCGTGTCGGCATCCTCAAGCAGGAGGCGTGCGTTGCGCTGGCGTCGTGCCCGCAGCGCGACTGTCAGGTGAACAGCAAGCACCAGCACATGCGTGTCGGGTCGGGCATCGTCGTCTGTCCGTACGCTATTGACGGCGGGGGCGCCAGCGGGGGCGGGAGCGGTGGCGCCGGCGCAGGCGCAGGCGGCCGCAGGGGTAGCAATGGCGCCAGCCCCAGCGGTGGCAGTGGTGGCGGCAGCGGTAGCGGTCGTGGTTGTCAGCAGATGATGATGTCCGGCAGTGCGCCGTTCAACGTGCCGGCGGGCTCGCCGAAGGTTGCCACACGCATGCGGACCTGCGCGAGCGATACGTGCCTCGACGGGCCGGCCGCGGCGGCGGGAACGGGAACCGCGGTCGGTTCGTTGGGCGGCAGCAAGAAACGTGTGTCGTTCCTGCTCGAAAAAGACTGCGAAAAGAAGAAAGGTTCGAAAGCGCCGAAGACGCTACGCCGAACGCCGACCAGCAACCCGTCGCCACTGGCGGCCACTGACCGCGCGTCGCGGTCGGATAGTAGCGGAAGTGAATCGAACGGTGGCGTGCCGGTGAAGCCGGCCGCTGAACCTAAGCAGGTCGTCCTCAGCACCGACGGCAGTGACAGTAAAAGCGGCAGCAGCTGCAACGACACTGTGCCGCAGCCACCAGCAACAACAACATCAGTAGCAGCAGAACCAGCAACAACAACACCAGCAGCAACAACAACGGCCATGCCAACAACAGAAGAACAACCGATAAATACGATGCCACTCGGCATTGGCCAGCACGCGAAGCACGGCGTTGACAACGACACGGACACCGCTAGCGATTCGTCTAGCAAGAACTCAACAGACGACGTCAGTGATTCGACTGCCGGCGGCGACAGTCCCAACTATCCAGGCGGCTTTAACCACCACGATGTCATCAGTGACTCTGGCGATCTTGAGCCGCGCGGAGGCGAACGCGTTGTCGGCTGATAGGCCTACTAGCAAAGCGTAACAATAATGAGGGCAATATATATGTATATTATGTGTTACTATTATGTATGTATATATATATATATATATATATATATTAGTAGAGGAGATAGTATGTATGATGAGGAGTATATAGAAGTAAGATATGATGTATAGATAATTGATATATTACAGATAGAATATGTAGATAGAGATAGAAGATATAGGAATAGATATATATGTAGAGATAATAGTTATAGATATATGAGAGAATAGTATATATATAACAGATAATATAGATATATATAGACTATATATATACATATATAATATATACACATACAATATAGGGATATAGATATATATAGTAGTATTATATATATATATATATATATATATATATCATATATATATACTATATATGTATATAATACATATATATGTATATGTATATTATATATATATATATATATATATATATATATATATATATATATATATATATATATATATATATATATATGTATGTGTGTGTAAATCCACCTGAAGGGTTCTGTGGGCCCAATTTGTTAGCCGTTACAATACGGTAGATCTGACGAGATTGCAAATCGTCCACATAAAACTGGCCGCTTTACTTTCGCAACAGCTGTGTGTATATGTGTATGAGTTGCGTCACTCGACGTGTGCGTGTGTAAATGTGCGATGGCGTTTAATGCACGACAAGCATCGAAGAATCAAGTCAACAACAGTTCCAATTTGCTAGGAGGCGCTCGCGTGCGAAAAATAACTTTGTATATGAACGTGTGTATAACTGTAAACTGAACGGCTGTCGTGCAGCGCCTCCTATGCAGTGCCTCATAACGTGCATCTACCATCAGATGCATCGATCGCGGTTATGTTTCCTAATTCAAAAAGTGCAAATGGCGTTAAGGCGCAAATTTTCTACAGTCACTACAATAAAGTCATATTTTTGTGATATCTATGAAAAAGGACAGTTTTTTTATCAATATGTATGGCTATGAATGTTTACTTCGACGTCCGGCAAGTAAGCGCGTGCACTATGGAAGGGCGTTTCCGTTTAAAAATGCATGCTTCTGTAGCGGGTGCTCTGCAAATAGAGTTGATGCAAATTCTTCGTTGATTTCCACGAAAAACAAGCTTGCTGCTTGAATTGCATTCGTGCTCCGCTAGAAAAAGGACATCAGTGGGCTATCAGTAGAGGTTGATGTTTTCTCCAACAATCAATTGGGCCTTCCCTTAATGGGAACACGAGCAGTTTGACCACTGATTCACTTGGTGTGGTGGAGGGTTGCGTAACTTTGCTTTTTAAAACCTCAAGTGACATTCAAGTGTTTTCGATGTCAGGCATTCATCTTTCGTGGTGCATCATCTTACATCTTCCGTGACTACGTTCACGACTACAGGAAAGCTATTTGTCTTATTGGCAATGACATGAAATGGGCATTCTGTCTACTATCACTAGCTATTTCACTCATTTTTCTTACTACTAAGATCCTGGAACGAGCATGGTTTTCATAATATGTTTATCTATCCTTATCTAATAACCAGCCGGATGGTAACTTTATATGTTTGGAAGCTGTGCAATGTATCATAAATATAGGCCAGATAAACTTGCGAGTGCTTTGTAGGTTAGTGAATCAAAAGTGAGCGTGCTAGAAGGAACGTTTAGTGAATAAAGATTTTCACTAAACTTCGTCGCGCTGGCAGCCAATATGGGAATCTCATAGACACACTATATTATTCATACTCATAAAGAGATCCTATTATCTTGGTGTTACTCGGTGCAAATTTTAAACTTTTCGAGCTGACCCTCAGCCAAGGTTTAACGTCCACGGGACTGCTTTTCACATCGCTTCATAGATGGACCCCCATAAATACAAATGTGCAACGGTGGGGCTCGAACCCGCGCACCTATGTGTCTGCTCCGGTCGCGAGGCGCAGGCGAATGCAAAACGCCACCGGGCTCCACACTCGGTGCAATTAAATTAATTTCATTGTATTAAACAATAAACGGACTGTGGATGGCGTTTGATTCCCCACATTGGTAGCGATCACGACAGCTTGAAATTTACAATTTATAGATATATATGCCATCCACTAAACGAGTCTACCAAGAAAGCTCAGGCTTTCAGTCACACTATGGTGTTGAAATGTAGGGCTGAGCGATCTTGATATGATTTAAAGCCTTCCGCAAAACTTTTACAAGGATTCGTAATCCATTTAAAACTTCCGTAGAGTTAGTTATTAAAAGACCATCTGAGGGACAGCCTAACGCAACGTCTGCAAACGGATCCAGAGGAGCCGCACATCGCCATTTTCAGCGATTTAGCTGTAATCAGGCTGCAACAGGATAATTATCAACACTACAATACAATACATCGAGTAAGTCGATAACAAAGAAAAACAAAAAGATAAATAAAAAAAGGCCAACCTACAGAGACAACAGTCCAAACAGGAGGCGTCCCTTAGAAAGGGCTTCAACTAAAGTAACACACGGCGCTTTCTTTAACAATAAAAAGTCTGGGCAAGTAAATTTGGTATTGGTGATCAGCGGTGGTCCTAGGTAGTTGCTTGAACCCAATTCTTACTTCTCTGGCTTCTGGTGTCGCACTCGATCGCAGGTTCCCGGCTGTCCCGGGGATCTATTTACTGTGTTCGAACATATCAGAAAAAAGTTAGCGGCGCACTCGAATTATATGCTTAGTCATTTCGCGCGACACAAGGCACAAAGATTTCCACATACAAACGCAACATTTACAAACAGAGTCGGAAAAGTTCCAAATACGGCAAAAATATGTGTAAAGCCCATGATTGGAAAGAATATACCAAAGACACCAAGCTGAGTGATTCTGAAACACAACCATAACACAATAGATATTTTTCGCTGGTATGATAACTTTACTTACCAAACTATACTTATTTTATTATTTGATTGTAATACATTACAGGGATATGTGATTATCTCAGTACACAAGGGCTTGTGAGGAAAGTTTAAGTTTAAAGGGCCCTTTTATATGTATTGCCTATACTATGTCATCAGGGGAACCCGCGATATTATCAACTTAGACCAATTTTGACTCAGGGCTTATCCAGCCCAAAGCCACACGGACATTTCGGTGGTGTGTACCTACGCATATGGAACGACGGAAGTAGTTAGCTAATCTTCTATAAAGTTAAGAAAAAACCGGTCCAAAAAAGACAAGTGAAATAACTGGTGGTCAGCTGTGCGCAGACAGCCTTAGAAAGGCTGGCGTGTCAGGCACTCCCTTTTTCTGCCACTGTACTAGCAAACGCAGTTACATTAAGGAGGCAGTGCTGGTCCATTATGTTTATTGTAACGCGTCGGTCTGTGATTACATCCGCCCCCTTGTTCATATATATATATATATATATATAATTTGAAACCGTATATATGGGCAACTACTCTGGGACTTCAGCCTTTACAGTAATTATTTTTTTATTGAAATATATATTACAACAATTTTTCAAGAGAACAACTTGCGCTCGACTTCGATGTTATAGCGACTACTAGTCGCTAGCTAGATACTGTATACTGCTCCAAAGAGCAGGATTCTGTAAGAATGTCTTTGCTGTATAGCTTTGGCATAGGGTGAAGTCTGTTAGGAAGGTGGCATGTTCGCCAGACTGGCATATCGTCCCGTTGTATGAAAGAATAGCTGCCTCTCTAAGTCTCCGAGTAGGCCGCTTGCTCCGATGCGGAAGAGATCATTGCTTAGCCACTTGCTGCCGAGGATGGCTTTTATCAGGATTTGCCAGTTGAGCGCATCTTTTGCCGTCCGAATTCCGCCTGCTGGCTTGAAGCCCACCTAGATGCATAAAAAACCCACTGTTATTCCATACACATACACCTAAACGTATTTTTTTATAAAAAGCAGTAGACCAGTATATATATATATATATATATATATATATATATACATATATATATATATATATATATATATATATATATATATATATATATATAGTGTCAAATTGTCAAATCTCGAACGCAGCGCTAGCCTAGTTCATGTTAAAATAGATGGCAGACCACCGACTACAACAGTACCACCGTCATATCTAAATCTTCTAAATGAATGCAATGGCAATTTAGTAATTGCATCTGTCTGTTTCGTTGCTATCGTTTTTTTTTTAAATATTCTCAGTTGGACCGTACCTGGCAGAAGTTTATGCATAATTGTATACACATACACGTAGGGACTTGGAAAAGTTTTTGCATTTTCCCGCGTAGTCGGGAGTGAGTTAAGAAACAAATCCACTGCCGCGGATAGCGGCAAATGATGCTGATGTTTAGGTAGAAAATTCGAGTCGATTATGCCACAGATAACGGTGCCAGAAAATAGGAAGCAGAACCACGTCAGTGCTCAACAATCTAGCCGCGTACTGATTTCTTGTACAACTGTCAGCGAAGAGTAAGTGCATACGGGGCGTCTAGAAAGGCTTTGATGGACCGTTCGGGACAAAGCCCTATGTCTAGTGAGTGTACATGTTTGGTACGAGCATATTCGAACTGAGCATTTCTGTACGCCAAGCCCCGTGAAGGACGTCCAAACACAGACACGGACGAACAAACTGTAGGATAGCAGTGTCAGCGTTAAGCAGTGGACGTGTGTTGCTTGAACGAGAGAATGGCGAGCGCGTAACGGTCGCCGGCCAGTCATGGGGGCGGTGGACACTACATCTGGCGCAGCCGACAGGATTAGGAAGAAAGAAAAAGCCAGTGCAGCAATGTCCACAGGTCTGCCACCCCTACCTCTGTGTCTGTCACCCATAGACCGGCCAACAACACCGTCGAGGGAATGGCACCAGGCAAGGAGCCGGAGGAAGACGGCGAGGCGACTACGTCAGGATGGTGACGAGGCTAGCAGAGATGTTCAGGGAACACAAGAGAGCAGCCGTAGCCGGGGACGACGAATTCGGCAGCCGTTTCTGGGGACGACAACAGTGAGTACCTAGCGTCATTGCGATGACTGGTGGCGGGGAGCGAGCTCGACGCTCGAGGCCTGGTGTTGAGGAGCCAGCTCACTCTGGGGGCAACAATGCCACAAGTGAGAGAAAAGCTCCTCGGAGATGCCTTGCTAGTCGAGCAGGCTGAGATGGCCGCGCTACACGTGGAAAGGTGCGAAGGTGCGACCTGGCGGAAGCCAGGTGAATCGTCGGACAGTACGGGTAAATGACGAGGAGCGGAAAGCGGAAAGGCCAGCGAAAAGAAGCGACGGCAGGGCGAGAACAGCGCAGCGGGTGGAGTGGAAAAGCCACGAGTACGGAGCAGTCGAACAGGCCCCGACGATGGCGCTACGCGTGGAGATTTACGTCACGGAAGCCATGTTGGATGCAGGACGTCGCGGGATGGTAGAGGAGGTGCGGGAGGCGGCGGAACGAAGCGGACAAAAGCCGGCGGCAGGACGAGAACACGAAGCGGATGGATGCCAGGCGTACGGATGGACAAGCCACGAGTACGAGGCCAAAATGTACCCGACAAAACAAGTGATGGGGCCGAAAGTGGCCATTTCGGCCGGAAGTGTACGAGTGTACGAACGCGACGGAATGTAGAGGGGATCGGCGTGGAGGAGCAGGCAACGCTGGGATCGTTGGACCAACGGCGAATGCCTGCAGGCGGCGGAGGATGCACATGAGGATGAGCGAGCGCGAGTGGACGAACCCAAAGAGTACGCAGATGGAAGAATAACGGCAGTCGGAACCAGGTTCGTGTCCGACGACTGGGTCAGTATACGGAGGCCAGCCGCCGCCGGATGCGCCACATGAAGACGACAGCGCAGCGCTGTGAAGGACGTCCGCGGCGTGTTAGACGCGCACCAAGCCATTTACGGGAGTTCGTGAGTAAAGACGAGATAGAATTCAAAACAAGCGTTAAGCAGCGCGGGATACCCAACGTCGGTTGACTACAATGGCGAAGCAAACTAAATACATGGCGCCGAATAGAAGATGCCGCCACCCTACTAGCGAAGACGCGGGAAGTCACTACATGCGCGGGCAATCTGTGAGTATATAAGGAGGCATGAGAATAAATCAGTCAGAAGTCGTTGGTGCTAGCCA
>QVRM01003076.1:0-89480 GCA_003439945.1 Dermanyssus gallinae
GTTGGGGACGGAGACTGGTCTAGAATTAACAACAACCTCCTTAAAAAAAGATTACTCTAGAGACGATAATAGCCCAGATACCATAGGTTACTATCAAAACCGTCTTTCGCAGGCAATCCACCGAAAAAAATATTACCATAAAATTTATTTTTTAGGTACAACACACATTATACCTAGGATGTAGATTTTATGGTGACAAAACAAGTATCGCTGTGTTTAGACTTCTAACATAGAGTTAGAAATTTCCCTGTTAAAAATCAATCGATTACAGCGGGATACAAGTAAAGGCCCTATGGTTAGCTATAACTCCATACAGAGTAAAAATGTAAGTGTGGTTAGCATCGCCTTCACAGAGGCGGAAGTCCTTCAGAAAACTCAAGAGCTGGGCGTGACCCAAGTTCTCTACCTCTCTCGTGGCAACGGAGGAAGCCTTTACTGAGTTTACTCACATCGACGAACAACCACCGGCCCCTAGACTTCTAGATTATAAGTTGCATGCCCTAGTGCTCGGACCGGACTCCCTGGTTTGCTTCAAGTGTCTCCAACCCGGTCATATAGCAAGTCAGTGTAGTTCACAGAAAATCTGTGGTAGGTGCGGGAACAAAGGACATATAGCTGCCTCATGTCAAAACGGCCTCGGTGTGTTAACTGTCATGGATTACATTCTGCTGGCGCCATTTTATGCACGATACTTTTCTTTATTAGGGAGATGAGTAGACTCATCAGTGAGGCTTGTACGCTTTAACACGTAAAGTAAATTACCCTGCAACAACGATAGAAGAATAGCCAAAAACACATGCCGTTTACTTACTGATAAAGCTGACAATGATTCTCCTAGGGCTCGGCTTAAGGCAACTTATCAAAACATGCAAAGCGATTGCCTACACACCCTACCCAGGCTCTGAGGACAACAGGCTACCCAGGCGCGCCGGAAACCAACTAGATTAGCCAGAAACGACGGCAAGTGTCCCGACGGATGACTCTCATCCCTTTTGAACGAGGCCGGACCCTTATATGGGATGCCACCGTAACCGACCTACTTCTCTCTCTCAATGGTCGGTTCCGGTTCACTTGGAGCTGGTCACGCTGCGACCCTAGCAGAAAACAACAAATTGAACAAATACGCCGAACTGACGACAAGAGTCATAACTTTGGTCCAGGTTGGAGGTCAAGGCCTTGGAGACCTTAAGCCACCAGACCCCCTAACTAAGGAACTACTTATTAAATTGGACACACGTTTGAAGATAAACTACTGGAGCCAAGAAAGCCGCACAATTCTTGCGCCAGAGACTTTACATTGGTGTTTAGCGGGGCAACGCGATCTCAATTCTGGAATCGCTTGTTGAATAGTACAGACGAGGGTTGTTCTAGGCTGAAAGTTAATCAGTTTACTTACACTAAAATGCAATACGAATTGATGATTAAACATAAATGCTTTCGTTTTATTCTAGATATATATTCAGAATAATTATAGCGGCACATTTTCAATGCACAGAGGGCCTGGGGTAGTGAAAATTGTATAGAATTAAGAACAAAAATATATCTATGTAAGCATGAAATACTGTGAAATTTGGAGTGCTTCGTAAGTGATCTCATTCGTTGTTTTTACTATATGGACTCTGTCAAAATAAAAACGAGACATTCCAGTTCGATGTCTTTGTGCTTTACTGGTTCATTAAATTCCGTTCGCGGCAACTTAAACCTCCTGAATCAACTCCGTTCTGGAAGGCTTCTCACACCAGGAGAAGACCATTTGCGCGAAACTATGGGATAGAATACCCGAGTGACTACGCAGCATAAATTTCGCTGTGTGTCACATAACTATTTGCTCGCATTGCGCCCATAGTAGAATCGATTTTTTTCCTATGACGAAAGATGTGTTTTTCTTTTACGGAATTATGAAACATAAAAACATATGAACATAGGGTCCCGGCGCGCCCGAGATCTCTCCAGAAAACACCAAAGAGACTACCGCGTTCTCGTAAGATACTGCTCTATGTTTGGTGGGATAAACATGGCATCGAAGAAACGAGTCGCTTCCAGATTACAACACGATAGACACGGGTGTCTACTGTACTAAGCTCAAACTAGTTTTTGCCACCGTCCCAAGAAATTGATATAGTCTTGTAACTAAAAGGGGCTCTATCTTTCACCAAAATAGCGCGCGATCGCATGTGAGTTACCCAGTCTCCGCCAGATTGCAAGCTTCAATTGGGAACTTCTTTGCTGCATCCACCGTACTCAGACATCGTATCGTTGGATTACCACCTATTCAGATGTCTGTAAAACTGTCTAGAGGAAAGGACACTCACTTCAGCAGAAGCAGTAAAATGCAAGGGATGTATTCCTCGAGATTCTGAAATCTGGAATTCAATCGATAGTCTACTCGAACAATGGGGGGACTGAGGCTAATAATGAAGAGTACCATGTGAAAGTATAAAATTAGTTTACACGTTCATTTTTATTGTTAAAGTTAAAAATGCAGTTACTTTCGGTCCAACACATATACGAGTCAATGTTTGGAAAAACATCAACTCTATGCTCAACAATGAGGTACGGATAAAATCAGCATCTCACCATACTTTCATGTATTTTTTTACGATGCACTTCTTAGGGCATGAGACCAGTATCCAAGTAGACCAACTAGCCTTCTTTACTAATTAAAGGCGCTTAAAGCGTTTTTTACTAATATTTCTTCACAGTAGCTAAGCCAGGTAACTAAAAAAAAACTAGTTATACTACTCCAGTGACATCTGCGTGACGTGCGGCTCTGGCAAGCCGGTCGACGTAAAGCATACTGTTGTGCGCTGCGGGGCACTCAAGGCATGACACGGGTCTTATTGCAGTGGGGAACCCTCTCTATCATGGAGGTCGTCGACTGCGTGATGATGATGACGGAGGAGTCGTAAAAAGGAGGTGACGAACTGGTTTGACGCCACCTTTGACACTCAAGTGGACCCTGGAACAATCCAGAAGAAGATGTTTGAGCGATCAACAATCGAGACGAGGTGGCGACTAGGGGAGAGGGGGACCGAGAGGGACATAATAGCAGCTGGGCCCTAATGGACTCGAACCACCCACTTAGGGTGTGTCTGTTAAACTTCGCATTGCTCTCGCCCCATCTGGATGAACCACACAGTGGTTATGTACGGATGGGGAAACTTATAAAACAATGACAGGGCACGGCGCGGAGACGCCTCTCCCGTGGTTCCGAACTTAAGCCAAAGCTACACCGAGCCTTGGAAATGGGGAGGAAAAATGGCGGTTTAGTGGGTTTGTGAGCAAGAGGGGTAAGTTTGATCAAGTATTCCCAAATCTCCCAAGGCAAAAAAGCGTTAGTAGCCGTGTGAGCGAAGGTGTTGTGGAGGAACTCACGCCAGACCGCGCACTGGGCAAGATGCGTCAAATTAAATCGCGCTTGGCGAAGTGCTGACCAGGCAGTGGCCCCTCTTAGTGCCGCGAGTCTCGACGAGGACGTTATCACACAGACAGAGTACGCGGGCGGTTTTTTCTCATTACGGGCCGAGCCGACACCCGCGCCTAAGCCGTGGTGGACGCCAGCGGTGGAGGAGGTCCGGCGGAACTGCACCAGGGCCACCCGCATCTTAATTCGCGCTTGCTTATGTATAGCCCGCAGACGCCAACGGGGGGAGCCTGAAAAGTCCCTAGACGCAGCTCATGCTCGAGAACTCGATTTACTAAGCGGTTACAAAAATTAACGCCAGTCACTTAAGATTATTGGTGTCACGGGAAGAGCTGGGTGGAAGCGGTAGAGGAAAATCCTTGGGACTTCCTCCAGACACCGCGAGCTCATTGCACTATCGCTACGAATATCCCGCCGGTCATGGCTGAGGAAATCTTGCGTGCGGCAATGCGCCTGGCACTTTGCAGGACTCCAGATCGGATGGCATTCCACCCAAGGCGGTCCTGATGCTTGTTATGCTTATTAAGCGTTAAACGCGGTACTCGATTGTTTAAGCGTTTAAAACCATGTAGCCTACATGGTGCGAGCAGAGACTGCTACTTTGCTCTGCCCACCAGCTATCCTGGGACCTGCTTGCGAGAGAGTGAAGTAAACGACGGCTCGACTAAGACTTGGACTAGATACACGCTCGCAATGTTAAATTAAGCACGAGGGGCGCGTCCGCCGCCGGACCAGCATTCTTCTACCCAAAAACGTTTTGGGCTGACTCTCAGCCAATATTTAACGTCCACGGGAGCGTTTTGCATTGCGTTGGACCTGTCAGTACAGTAATTACCTATATTGCGCGCGCCTCATGACGCAAACTTATCGGCTGTGTGCTCCAATCGAGGCCTGCAAGGCAATACTTACCCGTTGGCCTTATCACCGCCGCGTGTGCTTTCTTCGCATTGTTTGCTGTTGTGCTGGCGTCACGGTGGCAGGCTCTGCGGCCCCTTCCAGCGGCTGTAAAAGAACCCCGTCCTCCAAAGTGTCCCTCAGTTTATCGTCTGAATTGAAACGCCTTGTTGCGAATGTTGTAAGGGGAAGTTACGACGAGTGCTTCCATTGCTGCATGCTGTCCTGCTTTTTTACTGGACCTGCTTTTTCACACCATCACAACTTTTGCATCACTTTGGATCCCATAAATACAAATGTGCAACGGTGGGGATCGAACCCGTGGACCTATGTGGTCTCGTCCGCCACGAGGCACACGCGAATGCGCCACGTCACCGGACTATGACAGCATGCTAGTACTCGATTTACAGGAAAGGTTCGACGGACCCGAATAGGGGCCTCTAACGTATTTTGCAAACTCTTACAGGACATGGACAGGTCCAGTACTGCATGATGAGAATGGGGGAAGGCGTCCGCAGATACGTGCATCTTATGTGCGTCGACCACACAGTGGCTCAACGTAGTGCTCTACAACACGTAACCAGTCATCGGAGTTTGCGCTTGCCGGCGGAAACACCGTCGACATTGAAACTCACATTATGGAGACCCCCGCTGCCTGGTCCTGGGGAGCAACTTAGTTGGACACCCTCATGAGCCCACTCAACGTATCATGAAAGCAAAAAAAAGAAGGCAGAAGAAAAACGGTGAAAAGCGTAAGGGATATGCTGGCTACGCGCAATTCGACAAGCAGGCCCTACCAATTTGTAGAGTAGAAAGCTCCTTTATTCATGTAATAAAAGATAAGGAATGACTGGTTGCAAGTGGGACGACCTGCGCATTCGTTCCGTTGTGAGAATATCCCTGGCCACGCGCCAGGCGAACATATTACTGATGTGCTTCGTTCTGGCACCGGATGAACAGCATACACGTTTGGATAACACAATTGATTGTACAATCGAAGATACACCGTAGGCTCCTTGACAATGAAACAGTAGAACAATACACGTTGCCCAAAAGCTCTGCAACCAGCCGCCGGTCTGCGGAAAGACCTTGAGCGCTCATAGTTTACTAACGACAATCTTGTGTTCGACTTTGTCGAAGGCGCTTTTCTGATTAGAATAAATACAATGGAAATGTCTGTTGGCGTTTGTATGAAACGCCCAGTCGTGCGACATCACTAGCAGTTGCGTATACGTGGACCGCCGAGGGTACAAAGCCATGTTGCGTCGCATCGAATAGTTTAGTTTGTTCACAGTCACGTAATTGGTGATGCGTCTGACTAAAACCCTCTCAAAGTCTATGAAGGCGACGAAGCAGAACACAAGACGATCATTCTCAACGCGTTTCGTTGGGCTCCTTCTTGTGTACCGAAGGTCACAGTGGTTTGCTTGAAAACCGTAGGAACTTTGGAGTCATTATGCAAACGTTCAAAAAACGTTTCCGAGAGTTCCCCGCTGTCTGAGCGTGGTTACTTTTCTGCGTAGGGGATCCCCCAGATCGGGGGTCAGTTTAACGATAGGATACAGTTATTTTTTATTCATCAATTCATATTACAATTTTGTGTAAGTAAACATGTTAACTTTCATATAGGATACATATATGTAGACACTGCCTCCGTGTATATGTAGGGTGGGTTTTAGTGTGTATTGCCTTAAGTCTACGGCTCGACCTCTTCCCCGCGCCAAGGCTTGTCTGCGAGACTTGCCGTTAGCTTGCTGAATCATACGCTGTCTGACCGTGAGCATATTAAGGGGCTAGCCAATTCCTGTTATATTTTTTACACATTAGTACCATCGACAACGACAACCGAACTAAACGGCCGGACAATGTGAGCCGCTAATGGCATGACGTAATATTACAGCAGATGATGGTGGTGATAAGTTGCGCTGTCTATTTCACGTGGAACACGTTTTGGTCTCCCCTAGATCAAGATTACCCAGGGCAAAATCTGCTTGGTTAGGATCTTTTCTTTTTCCTCGTTTTTGATTGGGAATCTGTTTGACTAGTGTCGTGCTGCTGCTATATTATAATTGTGCTGTAAAACGCCTAGACAGGTAAGTCTAGGAAAGGCCTGGACAGCACGGTATGCGCTGGCGAAAGATAGAAACAAAGTTATAATACACAGTACTGTTCTGCTAGCCAACGTTATGCAGAAATAGGTTCTTCTAAGTCTGGAACACCCCAACCCCCACCCACCCAAACGTGTCTAACGAAATGGCCACGGCCGTGCCGGCAAGACTTATACTTAGACATTTTAGTGGAGTGCTAAATCGTGTATTTGCATCTAGTGTCGAAGAAGGGCAATGTCATACACAAAAGTCTGTGGCTTTAGGATAGTTTGGACACACGTGAAATGTACGCTGTTCGGCAGACACCTGTTTGTCGATATTTTTAATGCCTTATTTGCTTAAAAGTAGGATTGCAGTAGTTGTTGGTATTGGTGTGGTCCCATCATTACTTACTGCTACACGGTTGCCGGAATTCGTTGCATGAAACCGGCGTAAACATACGCAGAAAGTCGGAGGCGTCGGCCTGCTTTCTAGCATGTTTTGTTACAGGACACCCTCAACAAGCTTGTAGCGTGGCACTCAAATCAGCGTGACCTTTTCATCTTTCAATCGAATTCGTCTCGTCGGCAGTTGCACAACGACGGTTGCATTACGACGTTTCGTAACATACTGACTGTGGCTTATCCAATGAATATTGGTCGAACGATTTATTTGATCTCTTCGCCGCAACTTCTGTGTTCGCATCATGTCTATTCGCTTTCGACTCGATATTTGCAAATTGAAGCAAATTACTTCCATTTGCAGATCCCTAGAAAGATCGTCTCTAATGGGAGATGGTGAAATATCGAGGGTATCCTAAGCAGTTGTTTGTGGCAGCACGACCGGTAACTCTCAGCGGTTTATCAGCTATTCTCAATGAGATCAATCGTTCAAAGATGATTCGATCAACAACAGGGATCGAACCACTTCAGTAGATGAGAACCATGACTAGCATCTAGCTACTTTGCACAATAAACCATTTCGCTTTAAATTGACGCTAAATGACAAATAACACTATAAAATAAGCTGCTCACTATGTGACATTGTGCTTAGCTTTGTGTCTGCTAAATGCGTGTTTTCCAAAGTGGAGTGTATACCAAAGGACAACGGCAGTACATGAAATAACAATTGCAGCGAATTTTCCTTAGCAAATAATAATGCGTCCAGTTAACATCAACAACAACAACAACAACAATAGCAGTTAAAACGATAACTGTAATACTAAGCAGTTCCTAAAATATCAATAGTACGGCAACCACCATGCCATACATATAAATACTATTGCACTGCCCAACTGTTGAACTTACCCTTTGAACCTTTCCGCTGCGTCAGTACTAATTAGGTGTGTTCCAGCACGCCGTGACATGAAACCATCACTAGTTGTTGGTGATTATAATGACGGTGACGACGACGACGACAGTTAGACGATTCTAAGCTATTGTGATAGGACAATCCATATATATACACACAAATCTCCATCAATACGTCAGAATCTATGATCTAGTTACATAGATCAAAACACATTCATAGTCAGATTACGGCGAGAGCTGGTTTCTTGCCGCGCTATACGAACAACTAGACGCTCAGGATGGTCAGGTACAACCTCACACCGTGCGCACTTTGTTCGGCACTGAGGAACGCAGCGTAGCGTCTATAGAACACCACCACCACCACCGCCACCACCAACACCAATTAACTACAGGCCACTCCACCAATAACTACACTTCGCGCAACAATAGCTACAAACTCCGACAGCAGCAGCAACCACAACAACATCAACGCTAGGCGACACGAGACCGACTGACGGAGAAATCCTAGGGACGACCGAAGCAACGAGATGCCGCCATCCACGACTCGAATGCGTAACGGCGACGACGTCGGGGGTATGGGGAGCTGTGCCCCCAATTCGCCGCCTCAGTCTCTGTCGTCACCGCTGTTTCAGTGATTCCTTCCCCGCGTCGTCGGAAAATCGGGAAAGGGAAACTTCCTTTCCCGACGCTAACGCTAGAAGGCTAGAGGGCGCCCATATCGCCTCTAAATACTCTTCTATGCGTACATATAGAGCACGATACGAGAGCGGAATCGGGTTTTAGTTCTTCCCTCGTTGTTTTGTGTAAGATGTGTGCCTAATAGTTGCGCAGACAATTCGAATTAATCTAAATAGCAGAATCTAACGTCATTTAATATAAATGCTTACAGACTTCGTAATCAATTGTCATTGACTTCGAACGTAATCTTGACTGGACACGCTTGACCTCACAAATATATGTGCATCATGTGTTCCGTCTAACTTGGGGCGTACTTAGATTGCATAAGACGACGCGGGAACTTCTGACGAATATTCTTTTTATTGTCGTGCCATTTATTTTCATTTCAATTATTTAAAATGCACCCCGTGCGTAATGATATCATCAATATGGCCCTTGTTTACCGCTGATTACTTCTTAGTTCGGGGTCTAAAAGTCTAAAGCGCATATAAGCCCGTGTCAAAAGGTTCCTATTTGAATTGTTGGAAGTTTTCCTAGCAGCGACAGTGAGCGATCCTACTTTAGCATGCCGGGACTTCTTAGACCCTCGCTCAATCACTACCCTCCTGTATAGTAGTTCAACTGATTTAAATAGCTTAAATATGTGCTGTTCGGCGTCCATGCGTAATTGCCTCAGGATATGTTCAAATGCTCCGATAGCCACTCGTGTTCTAGACGGCTGGTATGAGCCGAAGTGCCATCTCGGTGAAAGACGTATGACAGTCCCTTATAAACCCACGTATCTTCTATTCAACGACAGTTTGTAGAACACGCAAGTTAACTCCTCTTAGAATGGTTTCGCGTTTCTGTTGAAAGTATGGCGGCACAGCTTCTTCTTCACTAAACTTCGACAGATCCGGACAACGCAACCAGAAGGCACTTGTCAGGTAGAGCCTTTAGGTAGAGCGCACACTTAGTGCAACCGCCGAGGTAATATAAGTTTAGTTCAGAGCGTTTGAGCCGTTTTCTTTTCAATTGTCGGCTGAACTAACTTGCAGAATAGATGCAATGTATAGCGTGTCATATTGCTAGTCAGGCATTTACTTTCCTCCTCTTTTGTCGGTGATCGCCGATGCACTAATTTACAGCAATATGAATTTCGCCTTCTAAGTGTTCGCGCAGCCATACGGTCAGCAAAAGCTGGGGGACTCTTATCAAATCCACCACCATATTAAGACAGCAACGGATACTATTGGGCATTCGACAACACATCAATATTTATTTATATATGTATATATATATATATATATATATATATAAAGCGAGCATTGCCGAGTCTAAATGATTAATAAATCATCACAATATTCTCTCTCTCTCTCTCTATATATATATATATATATATAATATATATATAGAGAGAGAGAGCCATAGGGCGCCTAGATGGTTGCAATCACACACTACAATTATAATAGCTATTCTGCGGATCTGTGATTGCTATTAGGCCATGCCAAAATAACTTTTGAAGAGTGCCCCGACCAATGGCTGTTATGCAAGGCGTGCTTAAAAGAGGATGACGTTCTGTTATTTCTAGTTTAAAAGCTTACCGATTCATTCGTTTTTTTCTTTTGGTTTGCAGAGGAATTACGGCTACGCTGGTACCCTCTATTGCACGAACGAGCTTACAAAATGTCTTGAACTGCTGTATTCCCATTCAGTTAAGGACGTAAGATTTTTATTGACAATGACAGCTTCGTTTCAGATCAAAAGCCAGTTTGTAATTACTCATGTTTTTAATTATGTCATTCCGGACCTGCCTTTCTCGTGAAATACGCTTGCAGGTATTCAGCATTTGATGACGCTATTTCTGGTGATAAAGCTTATATAAAAATACTTATCTGGTCTACTAATTCTTCCCTTGGCACGACTTCTTGGGGATATAAGAGTATAGCATCTTTAAACTCTCTCTACGTGAGGCCTTCTATCTGTGGTTCGTCATAAGCTCTAAACTAAAACAGCTCTCTCTAAGCCAATAAAGGTTTTTTTCACTTGAATACGCCGTATATTTAGCTACAACTGACTAAAACATCTAAAACAAACTGACAAACTACAGAGGTTTTACTTAAACATATGTTCTTTTAGTTTCCGTATATCACAACCGATTTCAAATCGTCAATTCACTAGCGATATAATGTCGTTTTTCCTTGGTATACTGGTATCTTATTGCCATTTTGTCTTAGCGATGTATGTATTCTCGAGTATTTTTGCCGTGTCGATAGATTGAAGAAGCCTAGTGTGGAGGGTTTTAGACGATCAATGTCGGTAGCGCGTGGTTGGCTAGCCGGAAGAATGCGTGCCGTTTAGAAACTAAGAGTTCCTATAGCAGATTTTGCGTTTCTGTGTTGCTGTCAATGACAATCATTTTGGCAGTGCTTTTGGCAAGGGTTCAAGTTCCTGCGACGAGTAAGAGCTCTACATCCTACCACCAGATGGTCACTGAACGCAAGGTGCTATATGGACAACATAGAACATTTCCCAAAAAAATGCTTGTGGATAGTAAATGCCAGTATGAAAAGAAGGAAGAGGCGCGTCTGCTTAGGCGCACCCTGCGTCTCTCCAATTCGCTGCCGGCACAACATGATAGAGCAGCAGGTTCACCAGTGTCTGACTGTTTTGCAGCTGCATGGGCGTACCCCTACCCGTAAAGCCTTAATCAAACAACGGCTTACGGTAAAACAGAAGCTCAAAAACTTGCTGGCGTACTGCAGAGCCTGTCCAAGGGGAGAGTTATAGTCCAGATGGAATCCACTACAAGCATTTGGCAGAGTCGTCAAAAGCTTTGACAAACTAGATTTGTTGTCTGTTCACACAGATACTCAAAGGGGGGTCGCACGTTCTGAGCTCTCATTGAATCGCTCGTTCGTTGAAACTTACGCTTTTTTCGAAGAAAAAAGGCGGTGGCGATATATGCAATCTATGTATATCGGCGTATTGCCTCAGAATACACTCTTGCAAAGATTTTCGCCATAATGGCTAGGTTCTTCGCTGAGTACTAACTGAGATAGACATGTCAGGAGGCATTTGGGACAAAACGTGGAGACTGCGCAGTGAAACCCGCTCAGTTGTATTGCGTTCGCTCTACTTATCGTTGACCGAATCTGCCATTTGCGGAAGGAGCTTAGAAATGCAGTTGTCGTAATCCGGATGACGTGCACATCCGCACACACGAATATGAAAGATATTGAAACATAGCCCCCCGGCACAACAATATGACCCTTTAAGCTCAAAAAAGTGAGTTGAGCTCATTGTATCAATATTGACTGATTATCTTAGTAGAGCCTGAGGATATCGCTTAGTGGCAAACTTGGCACAACTCGGGAGATGCACTTCAGAGATCTCTCAGTGGCTCAGTTTGCATAACTCGGCCTTTTAATGCTTTCCATAGGGAGTGAACAGCTTTCGCTATTCTAACAAAGTTTAGTTCGTTGTCCGAATTTATCGTGTCAGATAAAACACGACAGCCAACAAAGTATATCATCAATGCAGCTGGCGCCCGTGAGATCTTCCTCGAAATAAATGCCCTTGTTGCACTACATGTAAACCATAATATCCACACCATCAATTAATATTTTTCTTGACAAACCATGAATGACCCGAGGTCACCAAGACAGACATGTTTAAATGCCGTTGTGAAGCCATCAATCTCCTTGGATGGTAATGGAGCTCCTAATCTTCCTCCCAGTTGCCCCCTCTCACGTACACATATCGCACACGAGTGAATAGTGCTTTTGGTTGTATGGCGAGTTAAATGGTAATCGGCAAGGAGAACGAAATGCCGCACTTCAAATGGCGACCCCCCAGTCTAATGAGTGTCCGCTGTGGTCAACGAATGCTTTAATGAGTGCATACGCGGAACATCACATGTTTTTTTCCATTCAGCAGCGGTTCCTTCGCTGAAAGAAAACACTTTTGCTGCGCTTTCGTAACAAGCTGCTGTCTATTTCAGCAATCGTAGCGGCAATGTTTTAAGTGGACCACAGGTTAGCACCCTCCCCCCCTCCCCCGGCGCGCCTTGGCATGGAACTGTCGACCCTATAGCGCATCAGACTGGCGTATACCTGGATTGTCTTAGACAATGACGAATATCTTGTGACATCAAAAACTAAGAATTTACTCTGCAGAAGGCGAGTAACACCTTCCTAACTTCAATCGCGGAATACTCATCTGTTCCAAGGCTTTGACGGGCGCGACTCTAACCATAGCTGCAACGAGCACTACGCTGGCTTTCCCAGATAGACCACACCTAAATGTGCACTATCGCTTGCATCGACAAAGCTAGCATTTGTTTAATTTCTATTGTGTAGCGACGGTGTATTTCGAAAGTCTGCACGTGTTCCATTTTATTAGACCACTTTGTCCAACCTTTTCTCAAATGCGGGGGGCAGGTCTTTTTCAAGTGTCAATTTTTGCTTGTGAGCTTCTTGTAGCATTAGCTTCATCCGCATACATGGCCGCTACCAGGCCAATAGGACTATGGAGCTAAGCGACAACTTCCACTTTTTGATTTCTATTGCCGCCTTTGCCAGTACAAAGTTTGCCTGCTATTGAGCTTGCAGAGCCTCTTCTTTGGAGTCTGCTCCGCTGAGCGAATATGCAGATGCGCCCTGAAAGCCGTAGTTGCTCCCGACTAAGATTCAGAATACTTGGTTGCGTGCTCCCCGATGATTAAGACAACACTAACGTAAAGCCATATTGCTAGCAAACAGCAGCACGGGTGTCTTGACATATACACCCTTTTCCCCTATATGCCATCTTAAACCTGTTCTAATAATCCTTCGCGCTATTCTTTTCATATACATTAAAAAAAACCCGATGACAACGGACAGCCTTGACCGCCTTAGCGACTATAAACTCTCTAAATTGTTTGACTGCTATTATTATTATTAATATTCGAACCGTGTCATTCCTGTTAATTCCTTCTAGTAACTCCACTCAGTTTCTCTCAAAACCCTCCTCCAACAAAATTTAATATAACTTTGTTTTGTCCACCATATCATATGCTTTTTTAAGATCTAACAACCCTGCCACACACCCTTGTACCCACACTCTTGATGCTTCTACAACCTGACCTAATATTAAAAAAAATATATGATCATCTAGCCTATAGCATTTCCTAAATCCGCACTGCTATTCTCCAATTTTTTCATTTGCGATATAATACTCTGTACTCTACTCTTATTTTATCCCTTTAAACCCGGCGGCATATCTATTCCACCCAAATGCCGATAGTCCCCTCCATCTTTAGAATCCACCACCACCAATGGAAGGGAAAACACTGTCAGCACCACGTTTCGCTGTTTGCAAAATGTTATTAGGTTGTGTGCCTGTGTGCCAATCTCATTTACAGCACCTTCCATATACCGGGCCTGAAAGACATCTACCAGTCCCCCATGAAACACCAGTCTATGTTTCACATGATCGAATGTTAATATCTTGCTTAGTTGCTGCCATAATATTTTTATGACATCGTATTCTCCGGACGGCAAATGTATTTAAATTCAGTAATTCCTCATTGAGCTTGAATTTTCTATAATTTCACAATTCAAACAATTGTAATCATTAAGATAATTCTGCCCAAAATGGTATCGCCCGTGTCTGCATATATCTTGCTCTTCGACCCCTCTTAGAGATCAAATCCCCCCCCCCCTCCCTTTATATTAGTACCCACCCGAATAACCTGTTTCTCTATTCAGCCTACGTTTGAATCTCCAACAACTACCACCCATTCTGCCACCGGCGTGATAACCACCGAGGCAATGGTTATTAAACCCTGTTCGATCGGTTGAACTTACCCGAGATATCTGCTCTTCTTGTTGTTGTTGTTGTAGCGGTTGATGTCGCTGCTTTGGTTGCTGCCGTCGCTGCTGCTGTTTCTCGACCGCTAGCACCTCTTCTTCTTCTTTTCGCTGATTAGCCTCTTTCTTTTTCTTTTCCACCGGTGGCCGTATCCGTGCACCCCCTCTGGCGATCTCACTGTTCCTCTGTTGCTGACGTCTGCTGCCGCCGTTCGCCTCCCTCCGTTGCACCGCCCTCTTCGTCTTGTCTTTCCTATTCCTCTTCGCCACTGTGGCTTAAGTCTAACACCACTGTCTCCTGTTTAACGGCGCGCCCTTGGTCTTCATCCTTTGTTCCCGGGTCCATGTTTTCATTTTTTCGACATTTGCCACTATCGTTGACGTTGTCACCTCAACGGCGGACAGCCTTTCGCTTAGTTTATCAGTTACATATTTCATTGCTGTCGCAACTGTGCCGTTATTTTTTGTTATCGTTCACTCAATTTGCGCTTGATTTCTTCTATCATTACGGCCAGTTCTTGGTCTATGACTACTGCGCGCTTCTCCTTCTTCTCAACTTGGGCCTCTCTCTCTCGCGCTCCTCGATTTTCGTTAGAGTCTGCTGTAATAATGCTTTCCCAGCGATCCTGCATAGCTTGCGCCGTATCGCACCATGTCTTAGCGCTTTTCTTCGCTAGTTCCATCTCCGCTGTCAGTGGCGGTTTTCTCTCGCAGGTGGCCCAGCCTGTATATGGAGGGCTACGCTCAGTAACCTTCCTCTTCTCTAACACTCCTCCACAGTTACATACCGACAATGAACTGGCCGGCACGTATCTTAAGCTTCCACTGCGCGTGTAGCCTGGGAGAATCTATTGGGTTGGGCGTCGTTGACTCTATCCCACCTGGCGATCGATGATCCAGCATCACTTGCCATATGAAGATCTGCTCCCTCACCTAAAGACACCTAAACACTGTGGTAACTCACGTTAGCTGAGCAGCTGTTAGAATTTGATCGCGCGGCGGACCGCTCGGAGACATCCGACTGCTGTGTGGGTGGTTTTGTTATGCTTCGCTCAGCTGACACGTACTTAACGGAACTTTACTGCGGCCTGGCTCCTTACCTCTTCGTCGCACGGCCACACACACAGTACACCGAAATGATCACCAAACTTCACGCGTCACCATGGTATGCCGCCCCCTAGGTTTTCCTTCCTGCACTCACATAAGCAAGCGTAACCCCTCAGAACTCCGTATACACACGTCCGTACTCCTTGGCGCCAAATCAGTCATTTGTGACTAAAGCTAGAAACAACGTAACAACAGAGCAACCACCAACTACTACGCTGTGGATACAAGACGGCACCAGTAAGACACCGATACGACAGCCGACCGAACACATTGTCAACCAACGTGCACTATAATGAGGTGCAAGGTATCGTCCACAATGACCACGTCGTCATCAATATCATCACCATCAACAACAACAGCACCGACATAGGTCTCCACTCAGCCACATGCTAACCGTATCGCAATGCACGACGCTCACCAGCACCTCCTTGTCGGTCGACACAATCACAGTGTCCGTATCGGCATCATCAAACGTACCTTTCCGTATAGGCATTATGGGACGTACCTGTCCGTATAGGCATTATGGAACGTACCTGTTCTCTGGCAGCACCGTGGACACCGGAGACAGCCCACACTACAACATTGCGCGCCCGAATCGAGCAATGAGAGAAGAAGACCAGCCGGTGGAACATTCGACACGACTGAATTCATCCACCCATCGATGTACCACCAGTAGTGTTCCAGTACAATGCAAACATCAAGCCGACACAACTTCGTCCAACTCTGAGGGCGGCGCCTGGCATCTGGTGCAAGCGTTTTGGTGCGAACGCGCCTGCGGCGTCTCTCCCCCTCCTCCTCTCTCTCTCTCTCTCTCTCGCTCGCTATCAAGTGAATAAATAGACCGAGAGAGGATGGGTCTATTTAATCACTCAAGAGATTCAACAGGCTCAATAGGGACCGAGCAAGATGGCTTAGTGGCAAAGCCTTTGCCTTGCATTCGGGAGGACTGGGTTCGAGACCCAAACCGGCCACTCTTAAATTGGTTTGCATGGTTTCCAATTTAGACAAGGTGAATGCCGGAGTGGATTAAACATCAGCCATGACATGAAAAAAACCGTACACAAGCAATTGCCTTACGGAAAATCTTAAAAACAAAAAAACAGTTACTGTGCGACTGTGGTATGCACCGAACCTACCTCTTCTGTGTGTTGTCATTTATTGCTCCTGGGTCTCTTCGTGTTATAGTTGCCGTCCTGCTGAATCTACATTTTCTAGCTTATACGAACGTAACATCATTGTTGCAATATTCAAGACTTTAGTTACAACGGGGCACCTCCTAAGCTGTTAACTAGAATCACTTTTTGCCTAACTATGGAGATTTTACATCAAGGTCTGCCTCATTGTAATTTGTCTTACATAATCAGCAGCAGCAGCAAAATAGCGCAGCTTAACATTGATCGGTATGTCCAGCAAAATTCAAACACAGTTTAGTAAACATGTTTCATGCATCCTCAGAAGCGAATATTAAATTTCAATCAATATATAATACAAATTAAACGCAAATGTTTGTTACAACGACCGGAGAAATCTCCATTGGGGATGGGAGGCCATTACAGACAACCGGTGTTTATCGAAGAAATGCCACTCCATTCCGAACGTGGGAGGATGAGGAGGACTACGGGTTTAGTGGGTTTGTCAGCTTCACACTAATTGCTATCGGCTACCAGCGACACATGTGCTTTACGCATTCCCGAAACCTCCCCTTGCTGATAATTTAGGACGGCTGTAACCGAAAAAAAGGACGGCTGGCTTGCCTAAAAAAGCTAAGACACATTACCTCCAATAAACTCATCATATCACTTTATTTTCCTTTCTTAGCAAGCTCTTTGTTAACGTTTTAAATGTATATTATATATATATATATATATATATATATATATATATATATATATACATATACGCTAACGTTTGTATGGATTTTGTATAAATGCCTACATAAAAATGATTTAATTCTGCCATTCGCTTGCAAAATATATAGTTATGGCTTAGGAATATGTGTGTTTAAGAACAAGGTTCTGTTCTTCTCTTTCTTAGCGTGGCGTATATATATATATATTTCGTCTTTTGGTTGCTGACGCAAAAACTCGCCCTGGCGCTGGTCAACCGTGTTAGAACTCATTTTAACCTTTAGGTCCCTGCGGAAGATACTTGTGCTTTTGCTGGTTGGGCCCTTCGTTTCCATGACGACGGGTGCGAAGTGGTATCTTTTTCCCAGGTCAGACTACTTGCGTTTTTTGCGATTTCAGCATGTTCAGCAACCCACCCTGACCTGGTGGCGCTGATATATATATATATATAAAGAAAGAGTTTGTCGTTGTTGCTAAAATTGCTTCTAAAAGGTATGCATGTGGTTGGGTGAATATAAATGTACATATTAAATGCGTAAGACGGTATGTAGTCCGTCCATTTTTCTAACGCCTTTACAATACCGTTATAACGAAGAGGAATGCCGAGCAGATAGAGGTTTTCTTCGGTCATGATGATGCAGTCAGAAAATAGCTTTTGTAGGGTTCTAACGGTAGGTCCGGCAAGGCGCCAGGCTGGGTGTCGTATACGAATGGGTGTATTTAACTGACTTTAACTTAAGATCTAAGACGTGTCGAACGTCCAAATCTTGTCCAATCTTTCCAGTGTTCAGTGTTAGCGGCGTCTATTTTTGAGACCGTCTAACCTGAGTGAAGGCGGAATAAGCTGTCATCCTGTGAACAGCAGTGGAAGCTTGTAATCGGCTTGGAGTGCTCGTGCAAATTGTTACCGACAATGGCTGGCGCGGATGAGAATTGAGACGTTTTCTGTGCATTGGAAGACAACTGGTGCGGTGGTCATTAGGGATAATCAGGCTTTAATTTTTGCCGTGCAGTGACAAAGCGACGCGGAACGCTCAAGCGGCTCCCAGAGCTTTGTGTGTATCGTCTACCAATGAGCTTCGCCAAGTTTAGATATTGGCAGCTGGCTTCGCCAGGTTCAGGTATTTATTTTCTAACAGAGAGAGAGAGAGATAGAGCTTGAATATAATTAACTATGAAACTTTTCGAGGTTTCCGTCCTGTATCTGAAGGGCGGAATTTACACACACCGATACACACATAGCTCAATTTCTTGGCGCCTTGGCAAAATCTAACAAATATATTTCAATTTAAAATAAGCTTTTAATCAAAAAGAGAAGCCTACGGCTGGCATTCATTTAAAATCCGCAATAGAAGGCGTCATTACCGTGGCCCTGTATTTCCCGGTAAGCTCATTAGCGGGCCCTAGAAGGATTTGCGAATTAGCACTCACAAAAAAAAACGATAAAGTCGATCCTGCAGCGAGGCGTCTCGCAATAGACGAGCTTCGCTTGAGCAGGAAATAAAACCCGGCGCGTGTCGATAACTTTACACACCATGGACTAACTATTTCTCCTACAAGCGGGCCGAACAGAAGGCACGTCGTCGCCGATCATTGCATACTAGGAAAACTCTTATTGACACGGCCCCGATCGAAAACTCGCCGCAGCGAATATCGTACGTGCAGTTGTTGTTCCACCTATCTTTGGAATACAACATTGACTTTATTCAATAATTGCACATTTGCACACTGAGGCAGTGCCCGCCTAAAACTTTCTGATTGAACCGGCATAATTGGCACAAGTTGATTATCACTTATTTAGCCACCCTTGATTGGAGTAGTGAGACTGCACGCAGTGCCGCAAAGCAGGTTGGCCGGCCTACTGGCAAACGCCTCACTACTAATACAGGGCTGAAAGCTGCGGTAGAATATTTCGTCAACGCCTAAGTATAAAGCTGTTAGCAGTGACTATAAGAGCAAAAGCCAAAAAAAAGAACTCGATGCCGAAATCTACACGGCAGAGTCAATAGCCTCAGAGAACATCGAGAGACGCGAGCTGATCGAATCGGTATGTTGTCATGCGGTATGCAGTACACGGCTTTTTCTTACTAGTTTGCCAGCACAATAGACGGCTTTTTATATGAATAGCCAATTTTGCTACCTGCGAGTACCGTGACAAGCTGTACTTATGTAACCGCACTGCAGTCATTGTGCGAAAACAGGTAGGTATTTATCCACTCCTTTTTGCCACTGTTGCCGTTGTTTTTGCATCATTTGAAATACGTGCCAGATGGACTATTCATGGTAGTAATGTTTTGTATGACTGGCTTGAAAATCAATAAAATAATAATGGAGATGACAATGATGATGATGATTGCATTCAGCATTGTCCAATCAATTGCATTGAGCAGACAACTGAAGGGGTTTGCCGAGAGAGCTAGCGCAATAACAGCAGCAACAGCAACAACAACAACTACAACAACGACAGAAACAACAACAACAACGACAGAAACAACAACAACAACGACAGAAACAACAACGACAGAAACAACAACACAACATAGTCCAAGTCACAGCCGGCAAAGTCAATGAAAACAGGTTAACAGGGTAGGTGTAGATAGGCAAGCACATACAAGAGAGATGTATGGCTTCATCGATTATCAACTCATATACTTCACGAGTGATCCAATGAAGCGCAGAGCAAATACGCAGGGCTGGTGGAATTCAAGCCGAAACACAGTTGGCCAAGTACAGTACTGACATTGCAGACACAATCGCAGACGATACAGATCCCAGCAGCGCAAAGGAGACGAAATACCCTAAGGAACCAGTACCTGCAAGAACATCGAGTTCGTAACACTGAGAATAGGCACTTACGTTTAAGCGTCACGTCTGCAAGAGTGTGTGTCCTCGAATTATCCGCGGGTTGTTTTGTCAAATATGAGATGATCCGAAAAACAGATCCTGTTAAATGGATTCAAATCGTAAACAAATTCTTTAAACGCGCCGGCCGGAATGGTTGAAAGTGCCACTGTATTTTAAGTGCTTACTTTATCTTTGTGTTCGTTAAAGCTGGATATTTGTCGGTCTCAATCAGAACTCTCCTTTAATTCCTACGGCTACGTGACAAGGCGCATCTCTATCTCTCTCTCTCTCTCTCTCTGTCGTTCTATTTGCATTGGTTTACTATTATTAGTAAAAATCCCTGTGCGGAAATCTGCATTTTCGTTTGTTTCAGTCTGCAAGTCCGCTGTTGTTGATTGATTTTAGTCAATTAAGGACGTTATGTAATCAATTACCACGAAATAAAAAAAACGTTGAACAATAATTGCCAGGCTGTTGGCTTTGATGGGGTTTCTCTATAATCTAGGCCACACGCTGTAATCTCCGCTATAGCTCCAAACTAGGCTCTAAACAGTCGCCCGCTTTACAAGTATACAAGGGTTACGGCAAAACAAGACGATGTTACTGTAGCGTCCCATGAACCTGCGTACGACAGAGGTTCGGAAAAGGCTCCACTGAGCAGATGTGCACTTTTCTGTTATCGTATTCGGTTGAAAAATAAGTCGTAGCGTTTTATGTTTCTTGAATTTTAGAACAATTTGTTTTGTTGTTTGGCATATTACTTGAGCTCTTTCTGCTCAACAAAACTGTGCTATTTGTTCTTTTAAATGATTTTTTTTTTACTATTTTTCAGGCGTATCTGCTCGGCCCACGGTGCTCTTTTTAGAACCCAGCATTCAGAACCTAACAATATTTTTTTTTTATATACGGACCTCAAGCAAGGCATTACTATACGCACGGTTCTGAAAAGTTACTCGAAAAACTACGAGCTACTAGTGATGTACACACGTAATAGGACGAAATAAGCTTAAAAAAGGTGACGTCTGGGCATCCGTAGAACCGCACTACTTCACATGATTATGGGATCACGAGTTCACTAACAAAAAAGCAGCGAGAAGAAGAAGTTGGATTAGCTAAATATAGTTGTAATACTACTAGATACTACTACTAAATATAGCTGTAAATTAAGCATTAAGATATTGCGTACCTTGGAAAGTGACACAATTAGAGTTACTCTACTTCCTTCTCATTTAGAATATTCAAGATAATATATTATTCATTCAGTTCCAGCTTTTGCTCTTCATTCCTATTACGTGCAGCGGATGTGAGTCGCTAGATAGATTTTGGAATACATTCCTTTTAATGCAGGGTGTTTTTAGTTTCCCAGATGATTCACGCACAAGTACCTCGATGTATTTAAGTATACAAGTGTATTTGAAACTCTGGAATCACGGAGTGTTTTCGGGTCGAAAGTGAAGAAGTTGCTAACCAGCAAAATGACAACGTTTAACGCTTATGGGCAAGGTGGCAAAATGCAAACTCGGACAAAGCCTATAATGCTGCCCGCATCACAAAACTTGGGACTGACGAAACTAGGGTGTGAGTTTCAATTTTAGTGAAAGGTCTTGCCTAATTATGCGTTGTACTTCACGCGCTTTGCATTCTGTTAGTATATTTTCAATTTAGTAAGCCTTGTTAAAGTAACACGTGGGTCAATTCTTGTATTTGTGTTTTTTTTACAGGAGTTCAACGAGGATATTTTGCATGTCCTTCTTGATTCTGCTAAGTTGAACCAACTGCCGGCTCTCGATTGTCTAATTTTTTTACGTTAAAGACTTACTTTATTCTAACCTATTAACCGTGTGCTACCATGTGTGTGTGCTGGGTTGCTAGCTGAAGGAGGAAATCATCTACTGTTTTGCTGGCAGCTATTTGTCGCTTAGACACCTTGTGAAATTGTTGTACAGACACTGGGCCGGACGCTTATAGTGTTTTGTTTAAAATAAATTCGAAGAACTCGTTAATATTAATGTTCTACTTGGCAAGGGTAGCCGCGTAGACAGAACAGAGTAAGGGATGTGAGTGGCCAGGCCCGAACTAGAGCTCAGGCCCTCTCAAAGGGAGCTACGGTTAGTCCAAGCCCTCGATGTCCATCCAACTGCCACTAAGCAGCGTAAGGCCTACGCGAAAATAACGCTGATGGCCGCATGCCCAGGCCGACGAGGAACGCCTTGTGCACAGATTCGTGCAAAGTCTGGCTCGTCACAAATACACGTGTGGTGCTACGACAATAACACGCGTCGTGTCTGACAGATAAAAGACGTTAATTTGGTAAAGAATGGCGCGCGGGCTACCTGATAGTTCAGGGTCCAGGCATCATCTGGGAGCGAGAGATCGGCCATATCGGTTAACGTGTGCACAGAATATACGATGGCTGGCTCGGCAATACCTACAGCAGCAGCTTGGATATCAAGGCCTTCATTAATTGTTAGCATTAGGACCTGGCGTTTCTCTATGAGATTAAGTGTGCGTACAGCCCTATCAATGTCGCAGACATCTGGTATCATTTTTGCTGCAGAACTGACTCATACTTTTACCCCGACTCTTGCTATCTGGCGAAAGTGCTGCGCCAGCTTTAACACCGGAGGACCTTCATCAATAACCTGTTTTCTCCGCAGAAAACTGCCAGCTTGGCAGGTGAGAGAGCCTTTGGGCGAGCCCACTATAGTTCACAGCTCGGGCTTAATTAGCACATCCCCTCCCGCCTTTAAGAGGCTGCAACAACCAGTAAGATGCCTTATCTTCATGCTGTCTCTAAGCAATGCTGCAACCTTATTGGGTGGTCGCTGTTTGTACACGCCCCCGGCAACGAGCCCACGGATCAGTATAAGACAAACGTCACTTGTTATTATTATTATTATTATTATTATTATTATTATTAATGTTACTTAGTAAGTACAAACATAAGAACCTATCTTGCTGCTGTGTACAGTGTGTCGCGTAAGAAGTTGGCGTTAGAAGAATTCTACCAGATAAGTAAGTGCGCTTCTGTGGTTGGCTACGCACGTTTATAGACAGCGGTAGAAGTGTCACCGATTCCAGTCGTACCGTTTCCGCATAGGCAAGGTAAATACAGATACTCTGCGCTGTTCTCTGCGCACACCGTAGAGGACCACTATGGGCCACTTGCGGCCTACCGCACAGGCTCCTCCTATGTCCACAAGGGAATCCTCCTATGGCCAATATGCTCGAGTCGGCAACGGACTGGCCCGCTGGGATCCTACACCTAGACGGGCTAATGCGCAAAAAAAATCGCCCGGAGGATCGTCGCAGACCGCGATTCAACACTGCGTTAGGAGACGCTCATAGATTGCAGCTACGGAGGATTTTGCAACGGACGACACATATTAGAGGGAAACCCATCAAAGCAAAGGTGCTAACAAATATTGCTTTTTCTGGGGAGGACCTATGTTTTTTCTCGGGACATACTCGTAGACTAAGGAGAGGGTCGCAGTATGAGACTCCCCTCGCCTGGTCTCGAGGTAATGGTTTGCAATTCCGAATCAGGAGTGGGTGAGAGAGGTGGCTTTTAGTGGGTAGCACGCTCAGATTGTATCGAGTGTTATACTCTTTCCAGGCGTTTAGTCCCACACTACCCTCCACTAACATCGGAGGGTGTACGTAAAGCATTTTCCACCTCTACAAAAACGTGGTAGTGTCGCCTGGTTCCGACATAACAAATACCTCAAGTCACACTTGTTTACTTTTTTGAAGCCGAGTTTGCAGCTACGGAGGATTTTGCAACGGACGACCCATATTAGATGGAAACCCATCAAAGCAATAATACTAAGAAATATTGCCCGAAGGTTTTCTCGACTTGATAGATTGATTGTTTGTATATCGGTTAGTTTGCGGATAGAGGCAGATGATCACAATGCGGATCTCTGCACAGAGACGGAAGGCTCGCTGATTATTTGCAGTTATTTCATTTATTGATTAAGCAATGTCAACACAAATGACACTCTATAAGATTAATACGATAAATCTCGTTATCGCGTGTAGCAGACGGCATGAAGATATCAATACCAACATTGTTAATGCTACGGGGGGCTAGAGGTTAATTCCGTTTGATGTACCGTTTTGGGGCTTCGGCACCTACAACCAGCATTTTATTCGCGTGCACAGCCGTAGTAAAAGTGGGCTACAAAATTGATGTTGATAACACCTCCAGTTTTAGACAACGAAAAGGTAGATGCAGCACATAAAGCAGATATTTTATTTTTGTTGATCGTTTTGATAGAATTCGTGCCTTCGCAATATCTCGTTCATTTGCTTGCGATGTCGTTAGGAGACGCTCATAGATTTTGTTCCCACAAGGAGGCGCCCTTTCTCATCTTGTTCATGCTTGATCCTTTGTCGATTTGCTAGCATGACTTGCCGGACTCAGGCCGGGCGTTTTTCTGTAGATATTTGCGTTCATGTGGCAGCGGGGGTCAAAAATCACAAAACAACGTCCTTAGAACATGTTTAAAAAGGTATTTACATTCGCTGTTACTGTCGAAACCACGCTGCATCAACATCGTACTCTGTATTATTAAATTTAAAAAATGCGTTTGTGCGTGCTGTTCTCCTCTTCCGTAAATGCGGCAAAGTTGCAATAATACCAGAAATTATAACCCAACAAAAACCCCCTCAGTAGTTTGTAGTAACGCTAACTGCACTCTCCTGCTGGGGGGGAACAGGAACATGTTTTTAGTGCGTTGGAGCCCTACGCTACCAAGCCACACTTGCAGGTGAAAACAATCCTGCAGTGATTACTGTGTATGCGTTCCGCATTTTCCAGTTAGTCATCTTTCAAAAGAAAACATGCCACTTAGAAGGCCATACGCGGCGCTTTTAGCAGTCCGGCCACCGACTCTCGTGCGTTCGTTAACTAAATTAAAAAATCAAAGAATTTTTTTATCATCATTATTATAATCATTACTGTTTAATTATTATTTGGTTACATGTGAAATTCTGACGCCGCTTTGGCTACGGCAAAAAAGTGAGTTCCTTGCCTGTCGGCAATGAACCTATGATCGACGCTGCGTTGCCACGCTGTATTTCAACCGATATCCTTTGCAGCAAAAACTGCCATGCTCTCCTATCGCCGGTTGCCACCGCGACTCTGGATCCCAACTCCGCAAGGAAACCCTTTGTAATTTCTCCCATTGGCCCCAGTGTTTCGAAGGCGACCGGTTGGACGATGAAGTTCTGTTCCAGTTCACGGTATTTGGCTAGCTTGCGATCTTCGGCGAGGCGGGCGGCTGCTCCGACCTCTCGGCTGGTGTGACGAACGTAGGATGCAGCCAGCGTACACGACACGGTGACGTCGTAGACGAGGCATCGGCCTTCGCTCCATGGAACTAAAGTCAGACCATCCGGCCGCAGTTGGCTGTTTGACGACAATCCAACAGGCTCTTTAACAGCAGGGATGTGGGCTGATCAAAGAATTTGTTATAAAAGTGCACTTGTTTGTTGTTCCGGTAAATCCGTAACCAAAATGAGAGAAGCAGCACTTTGGAACGTCCCGACCATGCGCTATTTATTTGCGTAAAGTGCGTTTCCTCCAGTTAAACAGTCCGTTTAAAGTGGTCTAATACCGTGAGAAGCTCTTCTGAACGTCTGCAATCTCGGGAATTCCCGACGCGATATCAATGCCTTTATTAAGTAAACAAGATTTTCGAATTCTTGCATACATCTGTATCTATCAGTATGTTATGCTTATTTAATATGTTTTATATAAATATTTTTTTCAAACAATGCAAAATGTACGCGGTGGCCCGTCGTAACGTAGAGCCCCCCCGCCTTCGCAGAGTGACCAGTCGTGATATAGGCCACGCCTTTGCACAGTAGCCAGCGTGGTAAAATTAGCATAGCTTGTCACAATACATTTTTTCTGCCGGTACAGTATTGGCTGGGTGGTCATGATACTCTATTACGTAGCAAAGTATGTAACGAAAATACGCTGTGTATACTACACACCACACGACAACATGCCGAATATTCGATCGGCCAGCCTCCCCGTCGATGTGCTTAGAAACCATTAGCACTGCCGTGCAAAATTCAGAGTCGAGTTTTGTCGTTTCGTCGCTAATAGTCAACCGCTAATAAAAGTTTTATGCTTAAGCGTCTACGGAATATTAAACCACATTTTACACCCTCTATCAGCAGTGGGGGGCGTTTGCCCGTAAGCCGCCGGCCAACATGCTTTGGGTGGGCGCATGCAGTCGCAGTCTTCGTGTTTCTTATCAAGGGGGTGCCTAAATAGGTCGAGGTGCTTCGAGGTCAACGTATGCCAAAACCCCTCGATATTCTGTAGGGGGTTTCGTATACGCTGGAAAGCGATGAGCGTAATATTTAGACTGGGCAGAGCACGAGTGGGGCGCACGACATGATCCGCTGCGGTTCTTCAATCGGGACAGTGGCAACGGGTGTGTTTAGTGTTTTCCTGGTGCGTTGGGTACGGCTTTGATGTAATGCCAAAGTAATACCGAGCCTAAGGGGGTGGGGGAGGAATCCGGGTTTAGTGGGTTTGCGAGTCTCACACTAGTCACGCAGGCTGCTAGTGGCGCATGTGCATCATGCATTCCCGAAACCTCCCAGAACAAAAAAAAATGGTGCGTTGGCGATGGGCCTTCGAAAACGATGGTCTGGCCTGCAGAACACATAGTTAGCCCTGTCTAGGGCGTTATGTAAAGCGATTTACGTACGCCGATGAGCTTTTTCTCGCTCAAGCAAAGCTCGTCTGTCGCAGAGACGAGTGCCTCCCTGCACGATCGATTTGATTGTTGTTTTTTTGTTTGCGTGTGTTGATTCGTAGAATCACATCCGCCACGTACCGTTTATTGAAATCTGTGTTGCCTGCTGAAAACGATGTCGGTCGAAGCTGTAGAGGACGACATCGAGATCGGTTGGCATATAAAATACAACTGGCACTTAACGGCCTGGATTACTTGTTAGTGATAATGAGATCGCGAAGGATCGACACTATGTAGGTGGGCTTAGACTGTCCCCTTGAGCAAAGCTGGCGATCGGCGATTGTCTTCTAGCCATGGCTATTTCGTCCGGCTAAGCCGTCACTCAGTATTAGTGAGTTCGCTCGTCAACCTAAATATATTGCTAGGCACCTGAAACGAGGCAAGGTGCTCTTGCGCTAATGCTATGTTTCTAAAGTAAAATAAGACCTTCAAGCCTATGATAGGCGGCACTTGAGAATTGCTGGTGTTGCGCTAGCGTCCGCTCCACGTGACCAAGGAGGATGTCACAATGTTGCTAGAGGGCTTTCATTTGCGGGGAACCTCTCGGCATTGCTGCTTTATTTTTCAGCTATAATGTTAGTTATTGGTATAATTGGCGGCGCTGTGGTATTAGACTTAAGGTAAGCGTGGCTCTAACCAGGGCTGAGGACCTACTATTAAATTGGAGTGACGTAGTACATTTGCACACTAAACGCTCCTCGGTAATAGAACATTTAAATGCCAAAAAACCTTTCCATGTCCCCTCACATCCTAAAGGTTTCATGGTATCGGATATGGGTGCGCCGAGCCAGCAGCAAACCTTGCCATATTGCCAACTGGGATAGAGGGAGCAGACAATGTGGGGAACACAAGTGAGGTATAAGCTATCGAACGACAAAATAAATGCTAGTATCAGCGCCGGTTACTGCTTACTTGCTACCGCTCGTGCGACAAAATGTGTACCTATGCTAGACCGATGGAGACTGAAGAAACGGCTGAGATAGCCCAATTTTGACGAGATACTTGTAATGTTAATTTTAACCAGTAAGATGCTAATCCTGACGTCATATGCTGCTGTCGTATGACCGTTCTGCTACCGAAACAATGATACCAAATAGGTAGCTTCCGACTATTTGTGCCGTAGATGAGACGGTGAATCATCTGTCTCTCTTCCTACGCTGCGTAACCGCCATTTATTGCGATTTATAATACATTTGCACACTCGGCAGTGCTCGCTTTAATAACAATGGTGGTAAAAAGTTATCACGTGGAGTTAAGAATCAGCTGTCCGTGTCCTTGCTTGATGGCAGCCCCCGCTCTTATGGACTCGGTGCAAGCGGTATATCCTCAAGGTTCTTTGCAGTGTTAAGACGTTATATATATATATATATATATATATATACATATCATTACTTATTTATCCCACTATAGTCTAGATAAGCATATATACAGTACATGTCTCATTACGTTCTAAAAACATATAGACAACCCTGGTTGGAGGAAGCAGACCGGCGGAGTAATATGTCGTAATGTTTTTCAACCAATGTACTTGTATACAACTTGCTCTTTATTATTATATTACTTCCGATGAATTTGCTTTTCACACCATTAGTTAAAGAGCAGTTCTTTACCGCGTTTGCGAGCACCAAACGCTATAATTTATTCGTTACAGGACATCTACGCCAAAAAAACGTTCTAAGCATTTGAAAGCGTCGAGTCCATTGTCAAGTTTGATGTTGTGTGCGTGTGTGGTATTTTGCGGTTGTCGAATTAGTTGCGGTTACACGAATAGCAAGTCTATTTCATTACGTAGAATTGGCGTGCTCGCGCGATAATTAGTCACACGTGCTATGGTTTCTCCATTCAACGCTGTAACAAATTGTTACAAATGCTGCCTAACTCATCGTGCGTAGCTCTCTGTCATGCGAAACGGTATATAATACCGTAGAGAACCAGGCCAGTGTTACCGTTGTTTGGTATAGTAGCTAGCTTACTCATAAAGGTATCTAAGCGACAAGGAGCCTGCTGTTACTTGGTGTAGTGCCTGATTGAACTGCAAATTAAATTTTGGAAAGCGTTCCTGATTTCGCAAGGGATTTCCAGCAATAGATTCAATTAATAACAAAACCTGATTTAGGACTGATATGGGCCAACAACTTGATTGCCGATAGAACCACCGGTGAGACCAACGCTATCACCATGTTGTGTATTGTTTACTCAACTTTACTCTAAGACATTACAGGACATTTTTGCTCTGATTTTACAGTCTAATCTATATCATCCTTCGGGTACTAAAGCTTTCCTCTGCCTTATTGAAATTGTCGGAGTTGAGAATTGCTGCAAGGTGCAAACTTAGTCGGAAACTAGTTTTCCTATGGGTCGACGCCAGTTGCTTATTTTAGTCGCCTGCTGGTCGAGTCGAATACTAACTCGCTTCCACGAGAACAATAAGCTGCTGCTGCTGCTGCTGATAAGCCCGCTTGTCGCTGAGGGAGTCGTTTCAAAGGACGAAGGTTTTCTTTTCGCAATTTTTCTCATTTTCTGCTATTGGTGACACGTCCGCGTTTGTTTGGCCAGTCGTGACCTTACCGACCGATTCAGTCACGTCAGGCCGATTCAGACGCTGATTTTCGCCGCCTGGGCGACGAAACCAACCAGCAAGCAGTGGCACAACATTGTAATTATTTGAACATTATAATGGTGACCTGTATACGACCTGGCCCGCTATTACGTCCAAAGCAGAACCGTCTAAGCCACGCCAGTCCGAGTCAGCGGTTGCACTGGTGGCATTCCCTCGTTGCGTTCCCGACTGACTTTTTAATTAGGTTTCACAGAGCCTTAGCAGTTCGTTGGCAGTCACTGACTTACGAATCGAGTCTCAAGCCGGCCGCAAGGAAAGCCCGCCCTGCCGGGCTGCTTTTATTAGATTTTTAAACTGTTTGCAAGATTTTTACGTTATCAGCTGTATACGCAAGCGTTATACAAACTTGACTAGTGATAGGAAATATATGTAAGCTGGAGCGGTGGCTAGTACAGAGGTCTCAATACCTTCAAGAATAGCTAGAGGCGAAATCTGCCTGGTTGTGCGGAGGCACTACTCCCGATGCCACTGGTAAATTTCTCCAACAAATATAGGAGACCGCATCTTTGCACGCGACGGCCCACGCGGCCTCACAGGCCAATTTTCTTATAATCCGAGACTTATATAAGTCCATCGAGCCAAAGGACATCAATGGGTCAATCACTAAGAACTGAGCACCAGCACTGGCGCTCACCCTGAGACCCTTGCACATAATTTCGGCCGATAACTGCTCATGCGTTGCTAAAATGTCCATTGAGGAAGCTCAAAGGCTCCCAGGACAAATACATTTACATCTTGATTAAGCCCACCGACTCGACCTCTCTGCGCTAAAAAGGCTCTCAGCTAGAAAGGCTATCGTAGATGTCTGGCGGGACGAGGGGAGCACCCCGACGGCCGACAATTGGGTCCTGGTGACAAAAAATCTTATACCGGACGTTCGTCCTCAACACACTCTCGACGCATCTTCTCAGGGTAGAAGAGCATCGGCAAGGGACACGAAGCGTTAGAATATGAGGCTTCTCCCGCGGATTTCGAGATACTGCCACGCAATTTCCAGCCTGAGGGAGTAGCGATAATATCGGTTTTAGTGAGTTTGCCAAGTTCCACACTGGGAACGGCCACCTGTAGCAGCAGACACCTAGAAGGCAATCTTAAGTACTGCTCCCTGCCAATGATGCAGTAAAACACGCATTTTTGTGACCTTTCTAAAAAATGGAGTCGTGCTTGAGCAGGGGAGCAGTGTAATCTGTTTAACTAGGCACTTAGCGGGGAACACACACCCCAGGCTTGGCACGATGCCAGACTTACTCTCCTCTTTAAGGGTGAAAACCGCGACAACGTGAAAGATCCAAATCTCTTCTGAGGTGTCGCGTCTAAACACGATTTTAATAAAATATTTTCTAAGTTGATTATCTCGAGAGTGTTTCCAGTTGTGCAGAATGCCCCAGGTGCGGAGTAATTTGGGTTCAGAAAGGGTAGAAGTACACACAACGCGACCTATATACATGAGTCGGAAATTAAGCAGACGTTGGCTTTACCCGGGGGCCAATTGTGCGTCCTCTTTATAGATTGTATCAAAACTTTAGATAAAGCCTCTTCATCACTTATCAATGACGGGGAGGCTTTGCCATTCATTTTGACTGGAGTAGGTGTTTTTAGATAGTTACCTTCAATGTGAGGGCCTGCAAGTTAATTCGTGCACGACGAAAACCATTCAATTTTACCGTGGCGGCTGATTGGTTGCAGCAGACGTAATACCCTACTGTGACCAACCGCTACAGTTTGTCAACTTCTTCCCGTATTTAAGTCGGACTCTACACTGTATAGAAACGACCTTTACCCAGCACATCAACGATAAATGTCGAGCGTTTATAATATATATATATATATATATATATATATATATATATATGTTGTTCTCACAGCGTTGAAATTTTCGATGATTACTTGTGAGTGCAGGAATGCGGTTTTTCGGGTTTACGATTGCCACAACCTTGGCAAGGTGCGGGGCCATCTTTCAGCGGCAAACCATGTGCAGCTAGAAAGTACTTCACAGCATTTAAGGTGTGTTTGTTGCTTGCCGCAGACACCAGAAAACCGCTCTGTGTAATCGCTAGTAGAATGCGGACCGGCAGTGGAAATACTCAGCGTCAGGCTAGGGTAATTTAGTACAGAAATATTTTGACGATTTTTATTGAAGTGGCAGGAAAAGTGATCGAAGCCCCAGAAGCGCAGTTACATTTGTACCTTGCCATAGGATTGAATGACGTGTGTGCACAAGGCACATTGTGCATGGCTACCATCACCTGATGTGTTCGATTCAAGCATTTCACCAGGTTGGAGATCAATACAGTTGCAGGTTCTGTTCGCAAACATGCACCACAAGTCACGCAGCATGATGTCAGATGCGTCAGTGGTATCTGCAATTTTTGGCCCGTTAGGATGGTCGCTGAAGTGTTCCAATTGTATATAATAACAATATTTAACAGCAACAGATGGACGCTTTGACAAAAGTAGGGAAAAAGAATACATACTTGGCCACGGCGTTTAAAGTACACAATTTCTACCATGCTCTGTGCCAGGTGTGTTTTCAAGAGCCTCACGAACAATTTGTATGTATGCGATAGGTATCATTCCACAGAACATCCCGCGATTGCACATCAATATTGAAGTGGGCACGACGGAAACGTAACTTGCTGTCATAGATATCTTTGCTACCTACCAACAATTTGTTTTATTTGTTTTTAACTTGTATACGCTTGGTTAAGCAAGCAGACTTGCTTGTGCCCGTTTGTACTAAACCATATGTTCTGAGATATTAGTATTTTAATCATCTCAAGGCTGTGGCTCATCCGGAACTCATCATTTGTCTCTTTCCATATCCGCTAGGAGGCGCGCAAGCCTTACTCATGTTAGTTTCTGTATGCTCCATACATTTGGATTTTATCAAGTTGTGTTATTCCAGTTTTGATCATTCCAAACATAAGCTCTTATCTTTCTTTACAGAGTTCATGTTTACTACCAAAAAACTTGCAATTTATTAGTAGTAGTAGTAGCTAACCTTTTTGTCAGCTTGCTCCATCTAGGGCTATTTGCATACAAGACGTTACAGAATACTCCAACGAATACGTTGGACTGCCTATACAAACGGTTTGTCATTGACAAAACGCGTGATCATATCGTAGGCATTTTCGGGCTGATCACGGGGAACCATATGGCCCGCGTTTCTCACGAACACCTCGGTGAACCGCGCCACTTGGCGGACATAGCCGGCAGGATCGCCCGTACGCCGATTTCGCCAAATCAGACGCTTTGATCGTGCAAGTTGTTCGGCGCCTCTCCATTTAATCGAGTCAATAAACGCTTCCGTTAGAGTAGAAGCGACAATAAGGTCAAGTTGGCCACTGTAGAACATCACCTGTCAACGTATATAGCGAATGCATGTATATATATATATATATATATATATATAGTACAATACTAAGTCTCATCTTAAATTATTAGATTATATGGTAAATACACAATATTATTAAGATCACTAAGTCCAAACTGCTAGACAGAATACATCACTATACATCGTTCGGGGTGATCACATTTGCTACGGAAGCATGCCTTTCTCTACTCCCAGTAGGTTTTCAAATAAAGCACGTAAGAGTACTGCAGTGTTCAACAGATCAGCCCACAAACAACTAGAAATTTGCTTCCGGCTTCATTTAACATTGCTTTGACCCTCACTTTTCAGCGGATCTCTATTTCTTGAGGAATCATGCAGCCCTAACACTTTAAGTCGATAGCTTTAGACGATTATTATAGTGAGCACTCAACTAGTGATGATACGATCTTCTCTTCTGCACGCAACCTTGTAGTTGTTATCCATGAGTTCAGCGATCCATGGCTTCACCGAGCGCATTATGTCGCGTCCGATTCTGTTGTATACGATCTTGGACCATGCAGAGAAGTTTAAATTGCCTACGTGAATGGCTCGTCTGGTTGCTGCCGAGTCCAGAAACGCATGGAAGTGAGTGTCTCTTTTCGCATGGGAGGACCGATGAACGTGGTAACTGTTCACCTGAGTGAGATTTTTCATTCTCCGAAAAAATTTGTTATAGTTTTTAAGCGCCTCATTGTACTTCCGCTCGGCGATGTTTCTTTTGATTTGTTGCTGTGCGGTTCGGAGCCCGCGTGCCTGCAACTGATCCACTAGCCCGATCTGCAACAGAAAGTCAGCGTAGTTAAGCATTGACGGTGGATCGCACCAACCGTTGCCGATTGCCAGGCCGGCCAACTTTACGACGCCTCGCGTGTCGTTGCGTTTCTTGTGGATAGCGTAGGCCAGTGCTGGTATATGTTTACCTGCGTGATTGAACCCACTTTCGTTAGAAACGATCAAATATTTGTTTCCCCCCCCCCCCTATTTTTGCCTATATGGGATTTTCTCATACTCTGTTTTAGATGGTCTTCCCAGCTACGTAGTTTGGAAACGTTGCTTTTCTGGTCGTCCTTTTGTAACAACAAACCGCGTTGTAGTGACAACGTGGATTGACCAAACGCAAACCCCAAATGCGCCACCATAGTCGGTCATCTTTTCCTAATGAGTTACACAACCGAGCAAGATGGCTTAGTGGCAAAGCCTTTGCCTTGCATTCAAGAGGACTGGGTTCGAGACTCAGACCGGCCACTCTTAAATTGGTTTGCATCGTTTTTAATTTAGACAAGGTAAATGCCGGAGTGGATTACAAATTAGCCATAACATGAAAAAACCGTACACGGGAATTAGCCTTACGGATCATCTTAAAAAAGAAAAAAAACACATAAGTACACCTTAAAATGCAAAATAGGAGCAAAATAAATTAATGACCACAACCGGCAACAAACCCGCAATCGCAGTAACCCCCAAAAGCCAGTCAAGGATTGCACGGCAGCTATCCAGGCCACACCATCTATTATGCGCCTTACAATTTTCCGGAAGTAACCGGAAAATGCGGTTAGTACGCCACCGCCGGTAAATGCCACCGCCGAAAACTCGTCTTCAAGTGTAAATCGGGGGAGAGGAGAGACAGAAAGTCTACTTATGGCCAGCTTTATGGGACGCCTGGGGGGGGGGGGCAGGGCGCCTCAAGATGTGTCGTGAGGGAAGACTCAACAGCGTGTGGAGTTACTGTTATATGCATGCTAGCCAAGATACTCACCAGCATACGATTGCCCTGAAACATAGAAGTCATTTTTCGAGTATTCGTTGAAAAGGATGAAGAACTGCCGAAGTGCCTCTAAAAGATCCCGCGCGACGTCGGTCCCGCCAGTTGCGAAGCCGGCATCGCTCGTGGTGAACGAAAAACCGGCACCTACGGGGTTGTCAATGTAAAGCATGTTGAACTGCTGGGCCCATGATGTACTGCGCAGATGTGCAACGTGATCAGCCCTAATTTCGTATGGGCCGTGTTCGTTGAACAGGCCTAGAAGTGAGGCTGTTCCCGGACCACCTTGCAGCCACAGCATTGTCGAAGCGGTGCTTGAGTTTTTCTGCAACGCACCAACCGCCGCAAACGCTACGTTTGAGTTCTGTCGTCATTACGGTCGCACGAAGTCGTACGGAAGTGGCCCGGTTGTTGACACAAGCCTACTAAGTAAGGTCAATTTAATGTAGATAGTAGAAGTCTTATATATATATTTTTAACGTGGTTTATTGACGGAACTGCATATATATATATATATATATATATATATATATATATATATGTTTTTTTTTTATTGTATTTGTCAAGTTATATGTTGCAAACTGTCAGCTGACCGCGGAACGTGTTTGTTTGTAGCAAAAGCTGGCCATAATAAATGCCCATGAAGAAACTGTTACGAAATTAAAAGTATTTAGTGCAATTCACACTGCGTTCCGTATTGCTGTAGCCATATCATCTCGCATACATCATTTCAGATTCAGGCTCAAAAAATACGTTTGCTGGAAATCATATCTTAATTGCACGTGATATGAGGTTCTTGGCAAGTAGAGTCAAGTTCTCAATGGGCAAGGTTAGATCAGAAAACAGTTTCATCGTTACCGAAAAACAATAATCTACATAACCCACGTATATGTCCACATTACCCATGTCTTGCGTATATTCTATATATCGTCTATAAACACCGCGATAACTCTTATTCTAATGAAAATATTTATGTCTGGTTCAATTTAAGTTATACGAAATGGGCTTTAGGCAGTTAAAACTTTGGTATTGACATGTAAGATTGTTAAGTAGATGTCTAAGAAAATAAAATCTAGCACTATAGGTTAGGCATTTTTATTACTGTTTGCGCTTAGTATGTGGATATGCCGTGGAACTGCAATGTGAGAATACTTGCAATAACTTTGCATTTCAGGATGGTACATAATGCATTACAGGCGAAGTGTGATATAAAGTGAGAATAAATACATCCGCTAAAAACATAGTATACGAGTATATACGGATTATTTTAGAGGCAAACAAGGCATTGCAGAGCTTATTATTACAAATATTTTTCTAATGAAATATGGTCTCTGAAAAATCTTGTTTGAGAGTAACAGCGAAAATACTAACATATGTGTCACTGGTGTTGCTGCCGTACATATGAGCACAAAATGTGCGAAAAAATACTGTACAAACACCTATTTATTATCTTACAGTAGCTGCTCAAAAGCACCTCCGCAAACCAATCGGCAGATTCGGAAGCAAAAGAACACCAGGTATGAAAAAGCGTATCTTTCAGACAGTGGCCGATCGTCACAGATAATAAATGATACTGAATCAGCAGAGGCCATTCTCTTAGATACTAGAAAAACCAGTTTGGACGGCTACCGAAGAATAATAATCTATGGGAGCGTATATTCTTTAGATAATCTATTTAATAAGAACCCCAACCTCCTCACAGGCATTTTGAGTGTAATTATATATATACTTCTGTACTCCTGTTAGTGTGTTAATTATATACGTCTGTACTCCTACCATTCAATATTAAATTTCTGGCAAAACCACAGTAACATTAGGTTGAACAAAAGTAGATTAAGTAGTAAAAATTACAGCAAGTTAAAACGTGCCTCCAAAATAGGGATTTATAGGTAGAGAACTCTTCTGAAAATTGTGCGTGATATAATTAGAGTATCCATAAGTCTGTGTGATATTTTTATAGAACAATATTATAGAGTGTATGAAATTTAACCCTCCGCGCTTCTTACCGCGTTTAAACCTCGTTAATAGATCGTTGCCCTTTACAATTAGTACGTAGATTTATCGTGTTACTGCAAACTGAGATCAAATAGAACCTTCTAGAAACATCATATGTGTTATAAGATAGTGGGTGATATTTCATCATATTACCAACAATACCCCGTATCTATCCTCATGCGGCATCGCAATATGTCGAGATTCTGCGGGCCCGAGCCAGGACGGAGCAGAAAGAGCCGGACACCCGTAAGCCGGACATGGGCCCATGCGTCGAGCGTTGCCTCTCGGGCTTCGTCCTACGCTTGCTTCTCTTCCCGTCCCGAAAATCCCAGGAAAGCTGGCAATAACGAGGGCCGCCTCTGTGCGCACTACAGTACGTAGTGCGAGATCGGCCTTGTCGCCACATCGCCGAGGACTCAGCTACAGACGTTAGCACGTGGTGGCTCCTAACTACCTGGCGGACCTCTTGGCCGGTATAGGACGGTTCGCGGGGGTTAAGTTGACATACGTGTCGTCATCCGGCTTGTTAGGTAAATGGCTTTCGTCTTCTATGGCGTAAGCTGTCATCTATATTTATATGTCGGCTAGCGCCGACACATTGGCAAACTTTTCCAGTGCTGTCTTGTGGTAAGCCGTGACGACAAGGGCGAGATTCTGGATGTGCGCAACAGCCTCTAAGTGTTCCAGAATCCTTAGCCGCGAAACCCCGTCGTGGGCCAGGTTCCCTAGAACCAGGCCAAGGACAAAATCCTGCGGCATGCCGGCTGTCACATTGTGCTAGCTTTGCCTTGGCGTGAGGGTACTGTCGTCTAAATAAGAAGAAATTATCCGTCGGAAGTAAAAATGGATCCCCCATGCACTTTTCAGACCAAGAAGGATGACAGAGATAACCGATCGCGTCTTAAGGGATTTCGTGGTCTCCTAAATAGTCGGCTTGCTTGCCACTTAATGTGTCTTGACCGTTAGACAATCAACGTCGCCTCCAAAGCGTCTTTGCCTCCTGTCTTCCTTCAAAAGTTCCACGTTGCTTGCGGTGACCAAGATTCCTCAGATTATCTGCATAGGTGATAAGCTCAACCCAACGGGATCTCCTCATCTCTATAAGGATATTGTACGCTTGTAACAGAGCGAAGGTCCTAGCACGGAAGGCAGAAATTACAAGCTCTAAGGAATTTCTGTCTCTTCTTTTTGCCTGCTTTAGCTGCGGAGCCCGTGCTGGTTCTTTGGGGGCGTGACGTGGTTTTCTTTGATGAAATTTGCCCCACGAGTATTGATCCCATGGCCTTGGCAACCATGCTAAGGAGACAGATGGGCCAACTAGCTGAAGCCAAGCATGGGCTTCGATGTAATGCCAAAGTAATACCGAGCCTGGGGGGGTGGGGAGGAATTCGGGTTTAGTGGGTTTGCGAGTCTCACACTAGTCACGCAGGCTGCTAGTGGCGCATGTGCATCATGCATTCCCGAAACCTCCCAGAACAAAAAAAAAGCATGGGCTAAATGTCAAGCGGCCTTTCTTCCAATAGTCTGGAAACTGTTTCGCTTTCAGTAGTGAGTCGTTATGAGTGTCCCCCAGTGCTCGAAATGTCTGTATTTTAAAGCACGCGGACCGGGCAAGAACCCGATCTCCTCCCAAAAACCTCTGTGCTATAAGTGCGCCTGTCAGCGTAAGGTCAAACCCTCGATAGAGCAGCTTGAGCATCCACTTTGGGACATTACAGCAGCAAATGGGGTCTTGCTGCGCCCGGCGGCATGATGCTGAACCACACACAGTGTCGACTATAGTACGGAACGTTTGCAAGGCAGCAAGGCGCCCCTTACCCCACACTAGCTTGGCGGACTCTCAAGTACTAGTGAAACAGTCGAACAGGCAAGTCAGTAAAAAATCATAAAATCAGGCGCTGCCAAGCAATCTTACCTGACATGATGCCTAAGAACTAGAGAAAACAGCAATCGGCACCCTGTAAGACATTTTCATCTGGCTCAGAGTTCGTCTAGCCCTTCACTGTGGCAATAATTCAGAACGGGCAAAACCCCTTCCCCAACTTAACCTAAGCCTAGAGAGACTATACTCAACCCATGCTGTGGCAGCGTACGGCTGCGAGTTACGCGTCAGCGGCTCCCGGAAAAGTCGCAAAGGCCTTTGGCCTTCAAGATTTTAAGTCACTCTCCTACCTGCTGACTCAACTTCTTATCAGCCACGGCACCTTTAATAAATAACGGGATCGTATCGGACTGGCTCCGTTGTCGGCAGTATGCACTTTCTGTGTCTTAGAAGAAGACAACGACGTCAAATACGCTTTCCAAAAATGTATGAAATTCACCGCGGACAGTGCGGGGCTGGCGCTATTTTTGATTGGGTCCCCGCTGCAACATGCAAGCAAATGGCTTAAACACTTTTGTACGACACGCTGTGCTGGGGCATCACAAAGGGTTTTGCCACGATTATCAATTAACGGAAAGATCTGACACAGACCGCAATGTGCGCTTTGCCCACGCAACCCTAAAGGAGAAGTAGGCGTTAAAATCGCACACATGAGCGCTTCGAGCTACTTGCCTTATCTTGGGAACTTTGGGTAAGAGGGTTTTAGTAGGTATTATGTCAATAGCATTGACATCGAGCACTTTTCCCTCTCACCAAAAATAAATTAGTGAGTCTACACCGGTTTCTAATGCTCTCTTCGTGCTGTTTCCTGCTTTCTGCGACGTTCTTTTCATGGGTTCTGGTCCTAAAGTGATCTAGAGATCCAATTGTGATTTGACACGTTAGAACAGTAGGATCGGTAATCTGTTTTTGGTTCACACCAAGATGAAATGTGTCCCTCGCGGAACTGGGCTCCCATACATCATTCATGGAAATGGCCATGTTGCCAAATCTCCAAGGTTTCTGCAAATCGGGAAGTGCGGTCTTGATACAATTCGTATTGTACTTTGTCGGCCTGTGGTTTTGTGTCAAAAACAGGTTTTTTAATGAGTCGCTGATCTCGTTGCCTAAGACCCGGACCTCGTGTGGGGTTATTACTACAGGGTGTGGTCTTAGATCCGTCACCCCAGATCTTTGCAAAGCGCGCTGCGTGGTGCACCATCCAGCTCGGAGGACCACCCGTACGTGGTGGCCGCAGGTGCGTTGAAGCTGGCCTTGCTTTCTTGCATGCTTCTAGATCTCGTCTAATTTTCCTCGGTGAAGATGTTTCCTAATCTGTTACAACATCTAACTGCCTTCTCTTTCTCGCTCACCATCTTGGCACGTGCCCCCATGGCAAGCGCCGTGCTCTTAATTGCTTCTTTGGGTTTCACCGTGATTGTAATGTATCAAAGGTTTTATTTGTAGTAGAGAACCTCCTGTCGTGCCTACTTGAATTGCCTTGTTTGGTTTCTCTGGCAATTTGTGCAACACAAGAGCTTGATTTATTAAACTGCCCGGCACGTTAGACGATTTCTCTGTGGCAGGGCCTGCCCAGATCTTTCTGCTAATAGCAGGGTTTTGCTCCCTTGCGTAGAACCTCTGCTGTTATTTCATCCTGAACCTGGTAATTGACGGCTTTCTTTAGTTCCCCCTTGAAAATGACCTGCTCGAAGCCGCAGGGAATCAGCATTATCCATGTCTCTCGTTGCCAGGTTTCAAACACGTTCGCCGCGGCCTATCTGGTTTGTAAATTGTTTGCATCATCCGGCCTCTCTCTCGCGCACTTTTTGTCTGATGTGACCTTTAGCCATCCCCTTTGACCTGAACTTGTATTCTAATTTGCCCCGGGCAGATCAGTTTGGTTTTCAGGTCTTTGAAGGTACCGGCGTAGGAGCTACCTCCCGTTCAATAACCACTCAATCCGTCCTGGTGGCTCTTTATGTGTTTCTCGTTGTCTCTCTTCTGCTCTTCGTTTTTCTGTTCTGCCGCCTAAATGCATCTGCGACCTTTTGTACTACCACTGCATCCAAGTCGTCCGAAATCTGGAACGCCATCGAGCGTCACTTCTGACCTGTTTAACTGTGGTTCTGTTTCTGCGTCGTTTCAGCTCACTGAGTGATCGTCTGTCGGGAGAGCCTTACGACGATTAACTTCCTCTTCCTCTAGTTTTTTGACCACGACTCTCTAAGTGCTCTCTAGTAGTTTATCCTTGCCGGGTCTCTCGCCCCAAAATGCTTTTCCCGCTCGGGTTCAAGATGCTGCTATATTTTCAGGTTTAACGGCTTTCAACGGGATTGTTTGCTCGACAGCAGCACTTTCCGTTGTCTAATCATCGTGCCTATCCTAGTCATAGCTAGCGAGCTAGTTTTCAGTCCGCCGTAATACTCCCTTTAATTAAACAGTTGTTAGAATTCGAATTTGAATGCGCGACGGACCGCTCGAGCCTCCCGACGCCTTTGCGAGTGGTTTTGATATGCATTAGCTTGCTGAAAGGGTCCTACTTGAACTTAAGCAGCGGCCTAGCTTTTTGCTCCTCCGTTGCACGGTCATTAACAGTACATCTAAATGATTACTAGGCGTACGGTATAGTATGTCACTTGTTAGGCTTACCTTTCTGCATTCACACTGGCACGAATGATCGGAGCTCTCGCATGCGTCGGAACTCCTACATATATATTTATATATATATATATATATATATATATATATATATATATATATAATTTATATATATATATATATATATATATATATTTATATATATATATATATATATATATATATATATATATATATAAATATATATATATATACCGTTTGTTCAAAAAGTATCGCGGGGGAAAAATTTTTCGCGGGTTACGTATATTCGAATTTTGATTTTTTTGTGGCGTTAGGTTGTTACTCATGTCTCTCACTTATGCCGACAAGCTCGGCCATTTTGAATGTTCACTTAATTGTTGACAGCTGCTTTGCTTGCACGTGTTTTGGATCGTCTTCGATTTTTACCTATTCAAAAAAATGGATCAAAGAACCTGTATCAAGTTTTGTGTGAAAAACGAAATTAAGTGCGCGGATGCATTCCGAATGTTGACTGTGGCATACGAAGAAGCTACCTTGGACCGAAGCAACGTTTATCGGTGGTACAAAATGTTCTCAGAAGGCCGAGAAGATGTGAACGACGAAGAGCGTGCCGGACGCCCGAGCACTTCAACAACAGACGAAAAAATTAATGAAGTGGAGAAAATGGTATTGGCCAGTCGTCGAATCACCGTTAGAGAAGTTGCTGAGGACCTAAACATATCGATTGGCTCGTGCCATTCGATTTTTATCAATGATTTGGGCATGAGACGGGTCGCCGCAAAATTCGTACCAAAATTGCTCAATTGCGACCAAAAACAGCATCGCATGAACATTGCTAATGAGATGTTGGACTCTGTTCGCGACGACCCAAATTTGCTCCAGAGGGTCATAACTGGTGACGAATCGTGGGTTTATGGTTATGACGTGGAAACCAAAGCTCAATCATCTCAATGGAAGCTGCCGCACGAACCAAGACCGAAAAAAGCGCGCCAAGTTCGGTCGAATGTGAAAGTTTTGCTGACAGTTTTCTTCGGTTGCAGGGGCGTGGTGCATCATGAGTTCTTGCCACAGGGTAGAACGGTCAATAAGGAATATTACCTGCAAGTTATGCGCAATTTGCGCAAAGCAATCCGCCAGAAACGCCCGGATTTGTGGAAGAACAAAAATTGGCTTTTGCACCACGATAACGCCCCTGCTCACACATCGTTGCTTGTGCGCGAGTTTTTGGCCAAAAACAACACACTAATGATGCCGCAGCCACCGTATTCCCCAGATCTGGCCCCCTGTGACTTTTTCTTGTTCCCTTAACTGAAAAGGCCCATGAAAGGACGACGTTACGCTACGCTTGACGAGATAAAGACGGCATCGAAGGAGGAGCTGAACAAGGTTAAAAAAATGGTTTTTTGAAGTGCTTCGAAGATTGGAAAAACCGTTGGCACATGTGTATAATATCTCATGGGGATTACTTTAAAGGGGACAAAATAGATATTCATGAATAAATGAATAATTTTTGAAAAAAACACAACAGTCGCGATACGTTTTGAACAGCATATGTATATATATATATGTATATACATATATATAGGCATACTTGTCAAGCAAGTAATGAATCAATGATAGAAATATATATATATATATATATATATATATATATATATATATCGAAAGGCCTCTACAATTGCAGCATCACTCTGAAATTGCCGCATTACTTACGGCTGCTGGGAAAAACCAGAAGAACATGTTGGAGCCTGTCGATTCATTGACGGTCAGAAAGCCAGAATAGCTGCGCACATTTGCTCCGTTAAGGCGGCCCACGCGGGCCAGATTCTTTGCTCGCTGTAGCTGGCCTTTGACAATAAATGGTGTAAGAAACAGCGGCTCTCCGACATCTTGCTCAGGAAGTGCTCGTGGTGCTTGGTCAGGAGACCACACGAATGGCACGGCGGTCGCCAAAGTGCTCGCGCAAATGCTGACAAAAACTGCTAAGTCATAGATCAGCATTGTTCTCTCCTCATCCTGCGCAGAGATCAGAGCTGGAGGATGTAAGTGCCCTCCGTCGTAACTAAAATGACTGTAGTAGATCCAGCGATTGTGAAAGCCTTAACGACGGCCGATGCCGACTGTCGTGTGGCAGCCGTATCGAGCGCGCACTCCTTTCACTACCCTCCCATCGACTGACCTACCGACCGCCGGAGAAGGAGAGATCGCTGCATATACCAAGCAGGCAGTCGAAAGCAAACTGCCCTTAAATCAGGATCATAATGACGACGCTAGTAATGATGATTATAACAACCATCATCATCATCATCCGCGGTGCTCATAACAATTACAACAGACCAGCCTATTGCGAATTTTGCTGCCATCTGCAAACTTATAATCCACATTTATGAGCTGCTGCGGATCCGTGTGTATGAGCGCGGATAAAGGTCTTCTGGTAGATTTGTTAGACAGACGAACTTGTCCTAGTTTGCACAAATCTATCTTGTCAACGCAAGCGCACAACATTCGTCCTACGACCATGACATGTTTAGATACCAAGACGTATGTACCGACACTTGTGTGTGGTGTAAGAATCATAAAGTCCATTGCACTCTGTCACAGATCACACTACTGACAAAGACGTCAGTAGTAATCTGTACGGCGGGGTGACATTACGTATACTAAAACTGCATTTATTTGACGAAAACAGTTTCAGAAGAGGTCTCACACGCGTCTTACAACTCGTTCGAACATCGAATATTATTGTTTTCTTCTTGGGCCGACCGATATTCATTTCGTGAGCAAGATACGTTCTTAAACTAGGACAGCTGTTTGTGCCTGATTTTTTTTACCAGACTCCGGTTCACAAGCACTGTTATAAGTGTTAGAGTTTATACCAGATCGCTCCAACAAGCGATCGAACAAATGAATATTGAGGCATCCACAACACGCTCGTAAAATCAAATCAGAATTAAAGGCTGTATTATGTATGCACACAGTGCGATAGCAAGAGAGAAAGTTTGCCGACATTATTCGCAAACCTGGTGTCTCCGTGACCTTTTATCTATTTTAAGGAGTTTAAGCTAGTACAAATTTAAGGTTACTACAGCACTCCGTCTCATCAGACCAGGAGCTATATAGATAGGATGCCAAATCGTAAGATTCATGTTTGTAGCTGTATTTCGTCAATATAATTTTATCAGGCTTAAATCTGTTCTTTGGGTTTGAAACCAATTTAAGACCACAAGTGCGACGACCTATTATCGAGCACGCTTAAAGAGTTTTGAATACAACACTTTATTTTATCACACAATGCGTTATGTAGATAGCATGTCAAATCATACGATTCAAGCTTGTAGTCGCGTGGCGTTAAAATAATTTTATCAGACTCACATGTGCTGTTTGCGTTTGAAACCAATTTAAGGCCACATGTGGCCACACATATATATATATATATATATATATATATATATATATATATATATATATATATATATATATATATGTCACGTCTTCACGTACTGTTTCCATTGAATCACTAAGTAGTACATACAAGCAAGAACCCTTGTTCTGCGAGTGTGTCGGGTTTGATACCACAATCTTCATCGAGTCTCACCGCTGAACAAGCAATTGTTTCTAAGACAAACCCCGCCACACTGGGCGTTACCCAAGGCAAATCAACTCGAGACAACTAGCCATGAGCTCGTGTTCCATCATACCGCTACGGCATGGCCGATCTGCTTCAGCACAGCTGGTCGAGACATCGACGAGGCTCCACGACTACGTTGACCGCTTAAGCAAATGTTTCAAAAAAGCAACGACCAACGATCACTAGAATGAGAAGAACACTCCTTTATTGTATTGCATACTCTAGTGCTCACGAACCGGCTTTCATCCTCAACCGCCCCACAATCCCGCCTTCGACAAGCTACACGACAAACGCAAGGTTTCATACGTAGACTGGTCTGTGAGTCAAGAGCAAACTGTCGTTGTAAGGACAATAATGACGACAGTAACAATACCACCACCAGCATCAGTATCGTCATCATTATCGGTAGTATAGAAAAAAAATAGCAATAGGCCACCCCATGGCATTTTTGGCTATCGGCAAAATCCGCTTCATCATTATGAGCTGCTGCATAAGCGTACGGCAACAACATTACTACTGCTATTCTTGTCTTAGCCGTTGCAGTTATGATTCCTATTTACGTTGTTGCTTCGTTTAGCGTAGTTGTGTAGTAGAACGGAGCAGCAGTGGCGATTTTTACATATAAGGTGTTCCAAAATTTGCCTAACAAACTCTGAGGTTTAGTACGTCTCAGCAAAAATATTTTTTTTCTTTGGAGTGGACAATTGTCTTCGCGCAAACGTGTGGTCACGGATTCTCTAACACAGAGTAAGCCCAATTCAACAATGTGCCTCGAACAGACGGTCAGTTGTTGACCCTTATAACAAGCGGCCTCTCTGAGCTCCCGGCCTATTCCGGGAGATCAGAACGCTCCTGCTAACAAATAACCTAGAAGAGGACAGGGAAAAACAAGAAGAAGACGATCGCTGCCTTAAACTAGACCAATTTCCCTCTTTATCAAGGATATGGGAGAGCTCGGCAGCACAGCCGTGCTGCTGTGAAACACTGACGTCTGAGAGACAATAGAGGGGCCTGAAAGCCCCCTCCAGCACTCCACTCGCAGCCTGGTGGTTGGGATAACAGACCCGTGTACTGGAATGAACAAGCCGGCCTTTTCGGTACTGCAAAAAATGCTAGCCCAACGTTTAGCCTTGTCAAGGATACGGAGTCGCCTCCGTGGCTGTATGTGTCGCCAACGCAACAAAACATTCACCCCCACATAATACTTAATGCTTTAACGCTACAGAGCACCAGAACATTACATTTCTGCGAGGCAAGTAAGTGCTCTTTCGGGTCTCCGCCAGCCCCACTCCCGCTGGCACCGGATTTCGTTAGCCGGGCCACTATTGGTGTAGGGGTTGCCGAAGGACTGACCTTTGCGCATACGGCCCAGGATACTCGCACTTAAGCACCAGCGGCGCCTGTTGGAGCCGTGATCCGCGGAGTTAGTAAAAACGCTCAGGGCGACGTGATCATCCGGCTCAATGAGACAACGCCTAAAGCCAGCACCTGCATGACCGAAGCAATTAGGACAGCCACTAGGAATGAGGTTGCGTGCCGCGAAGGCCTTGCCCAGCAGGTAACGACATTGTGGGGCGCCCTGGCCAGCGACGCCTCCATAGAGAATGCTTTACGAAGAAAGCTAAATCTCCCCGACACTGCAGCGCTAAAGATCTCGGAATCGTGGCCAAACCGGAATTCCGGGTCGTGTGTCTTGGTGACGACAAATCACTTTGTCTCCGGCCTCCTTCAGGCCCGTCGCGAAATCTCCAAAGGGAATCGGCGCTAGGGCGTACTGCGGTTTTCATTGTCCGATTCGCCGCGATGGCCCGCATATTTAAATCATTTGGCTTTGAGGCAATGAGGTCCGGAAATCCCGGAGTTTTCTGGCTTTTTCGCATTATGCCCGTCTCGGGCGGCGTCGTTTAACTGGCTAACGTAATGGGTTCAAACAAGGGCGTGATCGAGTCTGCGAGCCGCAAGCGACCGGCGGATGCGTCTCCGGGCAGCAGAGACCCCAAGGGGGCGCGCGGCGCAACTGCAGATCTCGTACCAAACGCTCGAAGGACACATCAAGAAGGTAATTAAACTCTGTAAATCCTAAAAACCAAGACCTCGTTGAAGAAAGTTTCTCGCCACCTGGAGTATGACCTTCGCAAGATACACGCCGCGGCGGAAGCTAACAAACTGGCCCTTTAGGAGGCCCGGCTGGAGATAGATAAAGACATCAGAGTTCTCCAGGCCGCTTTGGACACCGCGCACCGGGAGCGGGACGAGGCGTGGGCACAGAAGCCCTCTCAGTCTGTTGACCCAGGTGCGATCTGTGGATAGTGCGCCCTCTCTGATCCAGCGGCGCTAATGGAATATCTCAAGACCAAGATCACCACGGCCAATACAGTGCATGACATCGACAGCCTCAAGAGCAAGTACTGGCCACCTGAGATGCTCCCATTTACTCCAATACCTCCTGACGGCATTACCATCGCACGCCGCCGCTTTTACGGGGCTGGCAGGAAAGTTTCCCTTCCTGGCGGCACTGCTGGAGCAGCTGCCCGGGACGGGAGCAGTCCTTCACGCCACTCTGGCTGAGTGGACGCTGCAGCTGGCAGCTCTTGCTGGCTCCGTTTCGACTACTCTCTTATATACCTCCCCCGAGCGCCCGGAGACCCATCGCTGTACTGCAATTAAGCAGGCCTCTAACAAGCCACAGCAATCGGAGAAGATCATTATCTCCGCGACCGATGAGGGGTCTGACTGGCAGGTGGTGGTGGAGCGTACAGTTAAGCGATGACCAGTTTTCGACAGGTAAATCTAAATAGGTGTCGAGCGGCCCACGATCAGCTTGACGCATATTTTCGAACCCAGTGCGTAAGGGCTATGTCTCTTTGCATAGCCGAATGTCGCCCTTGCCGGAGAGACGCCAAATCTGTACATGGATAATACCGGCGATGTTGCGGTCTGGTGAAGTGGTTTCGATACTGCTGTAGCAACTACGGGTCACGGCTCAGGTCCGGGCTTGGCCTGGGTGGAGTTGCGAGGGTCAGATATCGTTCACAGCTGCCTCGACACGGGCCTACACCCATGAGCCCGTGGTGGTGACTGAGGACTTCAACGCCTAGAGTGTCGCCTGGGGGGGGGGGGGGGTCGATACAAAAATGAAAAAGGAGGCACTGGCAATGAGCCCACTTTTGTGCGGGATCTCAGCGGTCGTTGCTGGAACTTAACCTAGTGGATGACTACTCGCTTTCCGTCATTCAGGGCTGGACGGTACAGGTCGAAGGCCGCCCATCATCTACAGCTTGCCACAGAAGACGGAGACAGTTTACCTAACGAGCCATGTGGAGTTAACCTGACGCTCGTAGGCCACCCTATTCCAATCAAAAAGACTGCCAGGTATCTAGACGTCATATTAGATGCTGGTCTTACGGCTGCCGCGAATCTCAAGCAGATCGTCGCCAAGATCAGCAAGGTCGCTCGGAATTTGGCGAGGACTCTCTCTTGGGAGGGGCTATAGACGGCACCGCCGACTTCTCTCTGCTGCGGAATTTTTGGCAATGTACGCGGCGCCAGCGTGGGCCGGCCTAGCCCTACGCTCCGCTTGCAACAGACGAGCTCTCCGCCAGCTCCCCTAAGATATCCCAGCCCGGAAAAGAGGCGAGCGTATGACGGATGGCGCGGTGGACCTCACGAAAGCTCAAGCGGCAACGCTCGACGCGTGGGCTCGCGGATGAACTACGTCAGAAACAAAATTGCTCCGGGCAAACTGGACTCGGTCGCTTATACCGGAGTTCCGACGCAGGGATGACGGGCCGGAGGTCACTTACGTGCTTCTCGGTCGAGGTCCTCACGCGTCACGGTCAATTCTAAACATATATGGTGCGGATTGGGAAGTCGCAGGTAGACACGTGCACACTCTGCAAGTCGGGGGGGGGGGGGGGGCAGCCGGACGATGTTGACCATACGGTCTCGTCTTGCTTCGACGAAAGCCGGTAGAGCATGAGACTCCCCTCCCACGATCTCAAAGTAGTGCCTCGCCGAGTGTATCAAAGAACTGTGTCAACTTTTTCTCGTATTTAGGTCTGGCTCTACACTATATATAAACGACCTTTATCTAGCACATCGGCGACAGGTCTTGAGCGTCTAATGTGTTTTGACACAGCGATGACACAGACCTTCGAAGATTGTTTGTGAGTGCGTAAGTGCGTCTTTTTTAGTTTAAGATTGCGACAGCATTGACAGGGTGTGGGGCCATCCATTAGCGGCAAACATTGCGCAGCTAGAAAGTGCTTCACAATATTTATGAAGTATGCTCTTTGCTTGCCGCAGGCGCCAAGAAACCACGTTGTGTGATCGGTAGTAGTTTGCGGACCGGCAGTGAAATAATAATGAGTCAGGCTCAGGTCATCTATTATAGGACTGTTTTCGCAATTTTTGTTCTGTGTTGGAGTAGCAGGAAAAGTGACCGAGGCCTCGGTAGCGCAGTTAGATGTGTACCTCGCCATCAAATGGAATGATATGCGTACATGAGGAACACTGTGCATGGCTACCCTCACTTGGTGTGCTCGATCCAAGGATCTCACTAAGTTGGAGATCAATACCGATGCCGGTTCTGTTCGCAGACATGCAGTGAATACCACCACCACCACACGCATCAACTGTCTCTGCGTGTTTTCGCCCGTTGAAATGGTCGCTGAAATGTTCCAATTCTATATAAAGACAACATTTAATAGCACTAGATATCGCTTTGATTAAAGGAAAAAAAAGAATAGGTATTTGGCAACGGCGTTTACGGTACACGATTTGACCATGCTCTGTGCTACGCAAATTTCCTATACAAAAGCGATATGCGAAAGGTATCATACCACAGAACAGCTCGAGATCATTTACTATCGGAATCGGCAAGGCGGAAGCATAACTTGTTGTCGTAAATATATTTGTTACCTACCAAGAATGATTTTTTTAACGCGACCTAAATTTTATACGTTTAGTCAAGCCAACGAACTTGTTTGTGCTTTAGTATTTTGATTCTTTTAAAGCTGTGGCTTATTCGGAGCTCATTATTTGTTTGTTTTTATACATACATTTCATATTTTACCAAGTTGTGGTACTTCAGTTACATTACTTTCAGAAATAATATTTCCTTAAACCTTACAGAGCTCATGTTTATATAGTAGATATAGTCTCGCAGTTTATTATATGCTAACCTTCTTCTTAGCTCGCATCCGATCTAGGGCTATTCGCGTACATGACGTTACACAATGCTGCAGCTAATACGTTGAGCTGCTTATTCAAAAGGTTTGTCATTGACAAAACGCTTGATCATATCGTAGGCGTTCTCGGGTTGATCACGAGCAACATTCTGGCCCGAATTCCTCACCAACACCTCGGTGAACCGCGCCACCTGGCGGACGTAGCCGACAGGTTCGCCCGTACGCCGATTTCGCCAAATAAGACGCTTTGACCGTGCCAGACGTTCGGCGCCCTTCCATTGAATCGAGTTAATGAACGCCTCCGTAAGAGTAGAAGCGACAAAAAGGTCGAGTTGGCCACTGTAGAACATCACCTGTCAACATATTTGGCAAATAAATGTACTTTATATATATATATATATATATATATATATATATATATATTAGGTTGATCCATAAGTCTCTTCCGATTTTTCACCCATTTTTAAATTCACATGTCTTTACAACGCAAAGCTTTATTATTATTTAAACGCTGTATTGCCCATTTTGTCCAACTACCTTAGCCCAACGTTCGGGCAAGTTTCTGAATCCATCCCTTCAGAAGATGGCGTCCCGGCTTCCGAAGTAATGGTCGATATGCATTGTAACACTATCTAAAGAAGCGAGTTCTTTGCTATCAAGGTAATTTTGGAAAAACCGAAACAGATGGTAATCCGATTGACCAAGTTTAAGACTAGACACAGGATGTGCCATCCAAGTTCCATTAACTTCTTAGTGGTGAGCAAAGATGTGTGCGATCTTGCGTTGTCGTCGTGGAAAGTTACTCCTCGTCTGTTCGTCAATTTCCGCCGCTTCTGGTCATTTGCCATCTTCAAACTGTCTAGTTGTTGACAGTATTTTATCGTAATTATCGTTTCGTTTGGCTGAAACAACACATAATAGATCACCTCATTCGCATCCCGCCCAAACCTTACCATCACTTTCCTTGTATGGGGTCCGGGCTTAGCAGTTGCTTAGGGCTTACTTCCTTTTTCAAGCCGCGCCTTTCTGGGGACAACGTTCGTATAGAGTATCGATCTCCCACCCCCTGTCACCATGGTGCGGAGAATGGTTCTTCCTTAGAAGCTGATCGCATTTTAGCATACGCTTTTCCATTAGCGATTGCTGGGCGCGTGCGGCACCCATACATTCAACTTGCTGACGAATCCCTCGGCATCGAGATGCCTTTTGACACGTGTGTATAGTACGTCGACAATGGCCACGATCTCGCACAGCGCGAGGTGAAGGTTTCATTCAGCCACTGTTGTTAATGCGGCTATGCCCAATGCCCTATATGTTACTGCCTCTCCGCCATGCAATTCTTATAGTTTGTGTGAGTATATATATATATATATTACCGTGATTTATTAAGAATACTGATGAAGCTACAATTGTCTGTTGAAAACGTGTGCACTGGGAATATTACTCTATCTCGTATAGAGTGGGTTGGGACCACTTCAGCAGTATGCCGCGGACGGACGCCGCGTTCCCGCGTTGGACGTCAAGGTCGAGGCGCTGTCTCAAGAAAGCCGCAGATCTCTTGTCTCCGGTTGCGAGGTTCAGCTGTTCGCCGACTCTGCGGAGAAGTTTGCGAATGAGGTTGCCTGGGCCGCCCAAGGTCTCGAACGCTAGCAGTTGAAACTCATGTGGGTAACCTATTGAGGCGTATTTTACGAGCTTTCTCGTCTCCGCTAGATCTCAGCAGGCCACGCTAGATTACCGGCATGGCCTGCTAAGATCGCCCCGCCACCGACCATTGAAGGTGCTAATGAGTCGGTGACAGTGGCATCCCAGACAAGCATCCTGCCCCTACTGAAGGGGGTGAGAGTCATCCCATCCGGGCGCTTACCATCGTCGGCGGACAGGCCCTGGGGCTCTAGAATGCAGGGGAATCCACTCGACCGAAGCGCTCGGCCGAAGGTGTCGTTAATACCGGCATGCCTAGCCCGCCGTCCCGCGCTCATAATGCACGACAACCCGTAATGGGCTAATTTGTCAACGGGGTGGTCCCCGTGATGGGCTAATTTGTCAACGGGGTGGTCCACATCTGGGGGGTGGCCACATCTGGCCACATCGGGGTGGCCACATTTACACTGATGGGGGGATACCAGGTCACAGCCGAAACGAAGACCTACACCGATTCGGGTTGTTTCGTTGTCCAGGAGGGTGCCCAGTGGAGCACTTGGAAGTGCATGCAACCAGGATCCAGTCTAGGCTTTTAGAGTTAACTTGTTCAATGGACGCAAATCGTCCAACCGTCCTGTTAGATCGGCTTAGCGAAGAAGGTGGGTGACCCTCGTAGCTGAGAACGAGGATCCAAGTAAAAAGAGCGCGCGGTGAGCGCCGAGTGACGCAAAGTTATCGGCGACGTCCTTCAGCTTGTTCAACCATTTTTCAAGTGCGTGTGCGAGCCCTTCCGGCCGAAGGGGGACTCCCAGGAGCTCCAAATCATTGTCGTGAGTAACCTTACATCCCGGCAGTAAAGCTGGAAGCGTGCGAAGGTCCGGGGCCTGTGTAGTATCGCCCGTAACATATATCTCACATTTCTTGGGATTCAGCTCCAAACCAGAAGTCTCATGGAAATCAATCACGCGCCAAACGTCGTCAGCGACCATTTCTACATCGCCCGCCAACACACAGTTATCCAGATACCAAATGTTTAGTGGGCTTTTAAGAAAGTCAACTAGCTCTTTGATGCTCAGGCAAAACAGAGGGGGGCCAAAGGGTCACCCTGTTGCAGCCCCGTAGCCGAAGCTATAAAATCATCTGGTAGGGCCAGGTAAGAGGCGGTACGGTACGCTTGATTGACGTGGTGCGTCAACTGGGGGCAATGTGTCGCAACCGCCTTCAAAAGGTAATCCCGTCTTACGGTGTTGAATGCGTTCTTGAAATCAAGCTTAACGAGCACCCCAGGTAACGTGCGTGAGTCGATAAAAGCTTGGGTGGAAGAGCAAGCAATCAGCTTCACTGACCCGTCTTTCTTCTGTAGGGCGAAAAGCCTGGCCCCAAATATTATAAGCACAAGGTGAGATGGAGGTGCGCTCCACAAAAGTAAGTCGACGACTTTTGCCAGTGCTCCCGTTAGCCAACCGGCTGTGGCCCCCAGGGTCGGAGATAGTAAGTCCATTAGCAGTCGGGGTCGTATAAAATCAAGACCCCCGGCGGAACTCCTTGAAAAACTCTTGACCGCGGCTACAACTTCTTCCCCTGACGTGGTGCAGGAAAGCGGGAGGCTGGGGGGGACTGGCCAGTCTAGGTCTGGAGGGGCCAGAGGGTGTTTTTCGTGAAGGGCTGTCAGGTGATCCGTGCTGAAAGCCAGGACCTCCGACGAGCCGATCAGCCTGGCGGCGTCTGACACGTCGCCCTCGGTTAGCTTAAGAATGGTCTGGCGGACGCGATTATTCGTAAAAGTACGGTTTCGTGTGGGGACGGGAGTTACGATCTCAGATAAGCGCAGCCCGTTGGAGAATTCGCGAAGATTATGGCGGATTATAACAGATAGTGATTGGGTGTCATTGCGAGTGGGGGGAAGACGCAAAACCACTGGCGCAAACAAAAAAAGCGCACACCATGCGTCGTCGTTGTCGTCGGCTGTGACCCCCAAGAGGACGTTTGCCAGGGCTTCCGCCACCTGCCTCTGTACTGGTTTTGGGACAATCCTTAAGAGCCTTAACTTCTTTGCTGCGCCCTGGATATCTCTGATGATGCGGGCGGGTTGCCGTGTGTTGTTGTCGATTCGTGTGGGCGTAGGGTTAGATATGTTTGGAGAAGCCGATGGCTGTTTGGCTGCTATATGCCTCGTGAGCCCTCTTCTTGTGTATTGTCCGAGTTGTGTATTGTTTGTGTGAGTTCGAAATTCGAACGAATTCCACGGTATAACACAGCGCAGGTCTGTTCTTACCGCCATGTAAACAAACAACCCTTTACCAACAAGTTTCGTTTTCCCCCGGGTCTGCGCAGTGCGGCGCACGCAATTTTCGGAACGGATTAATGGATCAATCTAATATATATATATATATATATATATATATATATCGTTCGGGGCACTTACATTTGCTACGGAAGCATGTCCTTCTCTACAATTAAATTTCTAAAGGAGGCACGTAAAAGTACTGCAGTATTCTATAGATCAGCCCACTACGTTGCTAACATTGCTTTGAACCTTACTTTTCAGCGAGTCCAGTCATTTCCTTGAGGAATAGTGCGGCCATAAAACGTGTACTTACACACTTACTTAAATGCAAAAGCTTCAGACAATTCTACATTCAATAGTGAATGAGCACTCTACTACTAGTGATAGTATTTTCTCCTCTGCACGTAACCTTGTAGTCGTTATTCATGAGTTCAGCAATCCATGGTTTCACCGAACGCATCTGGTCGTCTGCGAGCTGCTGGTATACGAACTCGCACATTTCAAAGAAGGCTACATTGCCTACGTGAATGGCTCGTCTTGTTGCAACCGACTTCAGAAATGCCTGGTAGCTTGTGTCTGCTGTCTTAGTGGCGGACTGAAGATAGTGGTAAACGCTCACCCGAGTAAAGACTACAATTAGTTTCAATAATTCGGCAAATTTAACAAGCGCCGCAGTGTACATATCGTCGGCAATGTTTTGCTGGATTTCTTGCTGCGCGGCTCGGAGTTCTGTTGCTTGAGCTTGCGATACTAGTCCGGTCTGCAGTAGGAAGTCAGCGTAGTTGAGCATCGACGATGGATCGCACCAACCATTGCCGATCGCCAGACCGGTCAACTTTACGACATCACTACGACGCATGTTGTTCTCGTGGATCGCGTAGGCCAGTGCTGTTACATATTTACCTGTTTGATTAAACCCAATTTTGTTAGAAATATGTTCAAATAGATTTTTCCGTATCTTGGCCTATACAGGACTTCTCACACACTCTGTTCCAAGTAGATCTGCGTTCCAGCTACGTTTAGAAATGTTGCACTTTTGATTTTTTGTGACAAGTTTAGGAACAAAGTAACTACCTTGTAACAGCGCGGGTTGACCACGGGTTGACTGCACAAAACCCAAGTGTAGTCTGATATCTTTTGAAAATGAGTTACATTAACACACTTTAATTATTCGGCAAATAAACAATAAACCCCCCTCCCCCCCGCGCAACCGCCATCAAACCCGCGAGATCGCAGTAGCCCAAAAGCCAACCAAGTACTGCGAAGTACATAGCTCTCCAGGCTACGGCGCCACACCATCTGTTATGTGCCTTACAATTTTCCAGGAGCAACTTGAAATGCGGTTGGCACGCACGGAAACTTAAATGTGCTAGTGTCAATCGGGGGAGAAGCAAGAGAGTCTAGTCATGGCTTGCTCCCTAGGAGGCCTGTCAGCGGCGCTGCTGTCCAACTGAGTACCAAAGAGAAGACGCAGGTCAGTAAGTGCACTTAAGTAGAGTCTACTCGGCGCGATATAGAGCGAAATCTTGTGAGCTGTGTGAAAACAACTCAACAACGTGTCGACCTACTGCTATACATATACATGCTAGCTAAGTTACTCACCACCGTAGGCTTGTCCTCCAATGTAGAAGTCATTTTGCGAGTATTCCTTGAACATGGTGAAGAACTGCCGAAGTGCCACTAGCAGATCCCGTGCGACCTCGGCCGAGCTAGTTGGAAAGCCAGCCTCGCTCCTGGCGAACGAAAAACCCGCACCTACGGGGCTGTCAATGTAAAGCATGTTGAGATGCTGAGCCCATGACGTGTTGCGCATATGTGATCTGTTATCTATAATCTTGTATGGGCCGTGTTGGGTGAACAGAGCTGGGAGTGAGGACACTCCGGGACCATCGTGTAGCCACAGCATTGTCGGAGCGGTGTCGGAGTTTTTCTGTAACGCACCAACCGCCGCAAACTTTACCTTAGATTTCTGTTTCCAATACGGTCACACGGAGTGCGCGGTTGTTGACACGAGCGTACTAAGTAAGGTCAATTTAATGTACAAATATATTTAGATTCGTCCAATAAAATGTGGCAAACTGTAAGCTGACCGCCGAACGTATTTGTTTATATCAAAAAGCTGGCTATCGTAGGTGTCCATGGAAAATCTGCTCCGAAATTAAAATGATTTGATACAATTCACGTGTGTCATATCGCACACGTTCTTTCTGATGTCCACGATAGCATCAGGGTAGACCACATTAGACTATGCATTAATAAATAAAGCAAACTACGACATGTTCTCTGACTTAAGGATTGTTTTATGTGCAGAACTCTCCTGGAAAATGCGCATGGACTAAATAGCATATTTATAGCTCTACTGTACTATGGAATAATAAAACGTAGTTTTTGTCAACACTTGATGCCATAAAAATATTCTAGGGTTTTACGCATGAGCTAGAAACTTTGGTCTTAACATTGGATGCTGGTTAGTAGATGTTTATGAAACTAAAATCCAGCTTCATAGGTTAGGCAATATTTAAGCGTGTGGAGATGCCATGAAACTGCAAAGTAAGAACAAATTAATGCTTAAAAAACATGATATACGAGTATATGCAGGCCGCCCGATACATGTATTACAGGCGAATAGGGAGAGAGCATTGTAGAGCTTCTAAAAACAAATGTTTGTTTCAATGAAATATGATCTCTGAAAAGCCTTGTTTTGCCGTGAGAGTGAAACTGCTGTAATCTGTGACACTGGCGTTGTTGCCCGACATATATATATATATATATATATATATATATATATATATATATATATATATATATATTCATAGCGCATAATGTGTGATTGCGAAGCAACCAGTTCTGCTCGAAAGTGCTTTCGCAAACTATTCGGTAGATTTGATAGCAAAAGAACACTAGCCATAAAAAGCGCACCTCTAGGCAGTAGCCTAAAAGCACGAAACACGTCCGTCGGTGAAACCCTATTAAGCTGGAGCATGACCCCGTCAGTAGGAATGGACGTGACAGTAAAGCTCCTAATAACGTTCTCTCGTTTCGCAAAGACGACACCAACAACATTGCGGGCAGACAGAATCTCTTCGTCAGTAAATTTTCTATCAACTCCGTTTATTCTGACGCGGTAGGCATCCAGATCGCTGCATTTAGCCACCACCGGGATGTCGAGGAGCGTCATTAACTGCGCTGCCCCGTTTGCTTCATTAATGATGTCGAACCAGGCATAAATTATGCTTTGGATTCTAGTTTGGCGATTGGGTAGAGTCTGTGCACCTCACTGCAAAATAGAAGTAGTAGCCATCAATGAACGGCTCGCCTGTAGAAACACTCAACCCGTCAACAGATTTGACACCACTTTGCGAAATAACTACCACAAAAAATGCCGTTAGACTGACTGAACGACTGAAGACTGTATAGTGCCGATTTGGTCTTTCAGCTTTTGAAGACGCTTGGTAGTGTTCTTGGAGACCACCACCTTCCAATCATCGTTCACCGAATCTGCATCTTTGGTCTTGATGAGTACAGTCGGTTTCAGCATTGCAGTTTGTAACAACATCACTTTCTGGAGATGGCACATCCACCGAAACTTCATCCACGACTACCGGTTTTAATGCAGATAACTCTGTTCTATTTCCACCAGCTGACTCTTCCTTCGATGCAGTCAGCTTGTTACGAGCCAACGCAGTTAACTTCGGTTTCCGGACTTTTAAATCGACAGTAGTCTTGAGCGTACAACTCAAGCCGGCCCTTCCCCTCTTCTCAAGAGAAGAAAACGGCGTGAAACACCCTTTCGAAATATGCATCAGTTCAGCACGGACAGGGCGCAGCTGGCTCGGCATTTGATTGGGGCCCCGCTGTAACACGCAAGCAAATGGCCCAGACGCTTTTGTACCACACGCTTAGCTGAAGCATCATGAGGGACTTTGCCACGCCATATTATTAAACGGAAAGATCTAATACAGATCGCGATGTATGCTTTGCCCACACAACCCTAAAGTAAAAGTAGGGGTTGAAATCGTATTAAAGAACGGTTCGAGCTCTTTGCCTCGTCCTGAAGACTTTAAGTGAGAGAGAGCTTTTATTGGGTATTATGCCAATAGCATCGGCATCAAGTCCCATGCTCTCCGCTTCGGGTGTGCGTAGAAGCATGTTTCCCTCTCACCAAAGAGAAAATGACCAGACCCGGACCTCGTGTAAGGTTGTTCCTACGAGGTCTGGTCTTATTTTTGTTGCCTCAGTCCTTCGCAAAGCGCGCTCGTGCGGTGCACCTCGTGGGATCCTTGGGGAACCAACCATACGAGGTGGCCACAAGTGTACTGAAGCTGATCTTGCTTTCTTGCATGCTTCTAGAAGGATCTCGTCTAGTTTTCCTCAGTGAAGATGTTTCTTAATTTGTTACACCCTAACAGCTACCTCCTCAAGAGTCTCGTTCCTCGTTCTGCGAGTCTACTATATTGGCCTGTGCCCCCCAGGCAAGCGTCGTGCTCTTAATGTATTCTTTGTTTTTCACCGTGCATGTAAAATATCGGTGTTCACTAAGGTTTTCCTCGTATTAGAGGATCTTTCAGTCCACTACTCTGCCTTGAATTGTCTTTAGCTCGGGTGAGCGGGAATGGCCAGCACGTTTCTACCCACGTCCGGTGCAACAAACGAATATATGGCTGCATTTAATCCTTGTGCGCTGCCGGTCCTGCCATATGCTTAAAACCCTGCCATTTACCGATACGTTTGATCCCGACGTCGTGTTCAAAAATGTACCCCGACAGTAAATTGCGATGAAAGATTCAATTTTTTGGTTATTTTTTCCCCAAAGTCCATATATCGTATTTGTGAATAGCGTTCTTCCATCGCGGATTCTGTTCTTTTGTGTTTGAGATCGCCGTCGTATGCCGCGTTAAAGTCATGTTAAAGTTATTCGTTAAAATCCCACGATCCGTGTTCCAACACTGACGTTTAGTCGAGGTATCCGGAAAATGTCTCGTGGTTTTTGGTGGGGAAACAACACCAGCTATAGGATACCGTATTCCTTCCAGACTATATCCAGCTAAATCCTTTGCGTGGCACATAGACCTATTACAATGTATTTTTGACGTTCGAGAACCAAATCCCGATGTTCGTTCTATTGTCTACTGTCCATATGTCTTTATTAGCTGCCTTCGCTAGAGTCTCATTTGGATCTGACGACAGGCATGGGTTGACATGTTTTATTGCTGGGTTCCCCTGGCATTTAGTGCAGCACAAGAGCTTGATTCATTCAACTGCCCGGCACGCTATCCATTTTACACTTAAACGTCTTCTCCTTGAAGGGCCTGCCCGATTTTTTGTCCCTTCTGGTCCGTTTAATCGGTCATCTGTCAGAAGAGCCTTACGACGCTTAAGTTCTCCTTCCTCTAATTTTTCGTCCACGAGATATTGCCGGGGTCCTCGTCTTACGGCGGCACTATTTCTGCCCGGGTTCGAGATACTGCTACTTTTCTAGGTTTGATGGCCTTTAACTTGAGATACTGCTGGGACATTCGCTCGACTGCAACAGTTGCCGTTTTCTAGTTATTAAGCATCCTAGTCGTGGCTACTAGCAATCTAGTTTTCAGCCCGCCGTAATTATTTTCCGTCTGTCCTCACACACGGCTAGCTTCCGACGCTCGTCTATTATTAGGTGATTCCGCTTCTTCCCTCCCTAGTCCCTTCTTTCCACTTGTGTCTTACATATACATATAACGGTACTGTTGCACTATTCTGTATATATAACTATACTGCTCGGTATAAAACTGTTACATGTAATGTTCCGTATAACATACTATACTTAATAGGCGCTACACGTACATACACCAATCGCTATATATTTAGACTTTATGGTACAGTGATGTGCTAGTAATCTATATGTACGACATGTGAGATACTTATTATATGGTGACGCGTTAGACTGCGTGATACGCGATGTTATTATACGGTACATGTTGCTCAGAGCCAAGTCATTTAGAGGCCAGCACGGCTGTAGAAAGCGCAACTTTGAATCAAACGGGTTCGCAAGGGCTGGGACAAAGTGCGCCTGACAGGTGGGGGAACCCGTGAGCGACCCCGGCCAATCGATCCGATAGGGCACTCGTCATTTCTCCTGATGGCTCATAGCACTGTTCTATGGAGACCTGAGCCATCAGAGAGTGAAGCTTAAGGGGGGAGGTGCGTTTAGTGGGTATGGGTCTCAGCGGCGTAACATTCATCTGCTGGGGTCGAGTCCCACACAGCTCGAGATGGAAACCGAATTTTCCTACTCGTAGCAGTAGTGCGTAACTGCATTTAACCCTCCTCCACAAAAAAAACATACCGCGTAAACTCCCTTTAGTTGAGCAGCCGTTAAAGTTCGATTTTAAATGCGCGACGGAAGGCTCGAGCCTCCCGACCTTTACACGAGTCAGGATTGAGAAGTTCTTTACAAAATAACACGAGTGGTTTTGCTTATGCATTATCCTGCTAAAAGGGTCCGACTTGAACTTCACAGCGGCCTGGCGTCTTGCTCCAGGCCGTCGTTGCACGACCACTGACAGTACATCCAAATAATCACTGAGCAAATTCACGTACCGCTATCGTATAGTATAGCACTTTCTATGTTGACCTTTTTGCATTCACACTGGCACGCGTGATCGGACTCTTGAAGCCATATATATATATATATATATATATATGGCCGCTCTAAGTACCCATGATATAAAATAATGACGTGTCGATAGGCAATCGTCGACAATTGCAGCATCACTCAGAAATGACACCCTAATACTTACGGCTGCCGGGAAAAACCAGAAGAACAAGTTTGAGCCTGTCGATTCATTGACGGTCAGAAAGCCCGAATAGCTGCGCACATTTGCGCCATAAAGAGGGTCGACGCGGGCCCGTTGCTTAGCTTGCTGTAGCTGGCCTCGCTCAATCACTGGTGTAAGAAACAGCGGCTGTCCGGCATCTTCCAAAGGAGACACCACCCGTGCTCGTGGTGCTCGGTGAGGCGGCCACACGAATGGCTCGGTCGCCAAAGCGCTCGCACAAATGCCGACGAAAACTGCTACATCATAGATCGGCATTGTTCTGTCGTCATCCTGCGCAGAAATCAGAGCAGGAGGTATTGGTTAGTGCCCTTTGTCGTAACTGCAGTAATAGCTCTAGACCTAGCGATGTTGAACGCCTTAACGGCGGTCGATGTCGACTGTCGTTAAGGCGACTGTCGTATCGAGCGCACACCTCTTTCACTTCCCTCCCATAGGCCGATCGACCGACCGCCGAAAAAGGAGAGATGGCCGCATATAGTCGCAAAACGCAGGTAGTTGAGAGTAAACTATCCTTAATTAAGGATAACTCTAATGACGACGCTAGTAATAATCATTATAACAACACCACTATCATCATCTATCGGTGTTCATAAAAATGAACACAGGCTAGCTCATTGCGGATTTTGTTGCAATCTATAAATTTATAGTTCAGATTTATGAGCTGCTGCTGCTGCTGCGCGTCCGTGTGCATGCGTGGTCGGATAAAAGTCGGACCGGTTTGCTATAAAAAAAGCAAACAATTAGCAGAATTCTATCTAGCTAACACATTCTTAGAATATTCGTCGTATAACGAGGACATGTTTAGACATAAAGATGTAGGTATACACATTTATGTGTGGTGTAAGGGTCATAAAGTCGTATACGCACTTGTAGAATCAAATCAGAAACAGAGGCGTATTATGTATACACAACGTGCGATGGCGAAAGTGAAACTTTGCCGCCATTATTCGTAAATCTGGTGTCGCCGTGACCTACTATCGAGCACCCTTAAAGAGTTTAGTTAGTACCAAGCTAGAGTTAGCACAACGCTTTATTTTATCAGACAATGAGTTATATAGATAGGATGCAAAATTTTATGATTCGTGTTCCTAGTCGTATATTGTCAAGATAGTTTTACAGGCTTACAGTTGCTGCTTGCGTTTGGATTTGATTGATTTGATGATAGAACCAATTTAAGACCACATATGTAGGGATTCAGATGCTCAACGTTTTAAACGTTAGCATAACATGATATATATGAAGTAGATTTGTGTAAGAGAAAGAAAGATTACAGAATGTCGATCTCGTAAGTTAGGAAATGAGCCAATTGAACATAATATTTTTATATAGGTCACTCCGGACATGTTTGTAATGTATTTTGGTCCTTTAGTTGCACATCGATTTTTGACGGCTTGATTCGGCAACGGCAGAAAGGGGAATTCTTTGGCAGTGGGCAAACAACCCATTATTAACAGCAGCGTTTCCACGGTTAATTTTAACCAATATTCTTTGTAGCCCTCCTATCGCTGGTTGACGCAGCAACTCTGGATTTCAGCTCCGCTAGAAAGCTGCTTGTGATGTCTCTCATTTGGCCCAATATCTCAAAGGCGCTTCGTTAGACGATTTTAGTTTAGCTCTAATTCACGCATACTTTGCAAACTTGCGGTCTTTATCGACGAGAGCGGCTGCTCCGGCCTCCCGCCTGGTATGGTGAGCATACGAAGCGGCCAACGCGCAAGACACAGTGACGTCGTATACGGGGCAGCGACCTTCCTTCCATGGCACTAGAAATTGAGTCTAGTGTCCAGACAGCATTTTTTTCCCTCTTGTAACTGATTAAATAATGAATAGATGTTTCTCTATATTTCACAGATCTTTAAGACCAAACTATTAACTCTTTTGTCAGCTGCTAAACTATAAGATCAGAAGCCAGAGGTCAGTTATCATATCACGGAAGTTTTAAAGAGGAAAGAAAGAAGAAAGGAATTCAGAAGGAAAGAAGGAAGGAAGACATTCAGAAGGGAGGAAGAGAGGGATTTGGGAGGAAGCTTTATCTAATGCCATTCTATTACAGGTCATGATCACTGGAGTCCAGCCCCCCTGCTAGAGCAGGATCACCCAGAGGGACCACATCTAGTGTGCTGGACTGTGTCCAGAGAATGGCCATGAAGATGATTAGAGGGCTAGAGCACCTTTCCTATGAGGACAGTGGTAGCATTCTGTTGTTCGGCTTGTGCAAAGCTAGAGAATAGCTTGCCTGTGCAAGCTGTGTGTTCTGGAATTCATGCAGCACCTATAGCTGTTCCCTGGTTGCCAGTTTCAGCTGAGAAATTCCTCTGGTTGCTGGAGTAGATGGGTGGTGACTGTCTTGTTGTGCAGGTATGGCAATTTAATTTGTGACTGCAGCTGGAAATTAATGGACTGGATGGGATGTCTCTAATGTAAGTCTTCTCTTTCTACTGTCAGGTGATAGAGTGAGAAGAAATGGCCTGAAATTGTGCCAGAGGTCTATTCTAGTCTATTCCATTCTATTCAATATGATCCACTTGGAGCCTTTGCCTCTCCAGCTTGAATAGCTCCCACTCTCTCAGTCTGTCTCCATAGGATCATACGTAAGAACATACATAAAATCATTCTGGAGGCTTTCAGCTTATCTCCAATTCAACAAAGACTCAAACTGGAGCAGGGTTGTATAGACAGCCCCTAAAATAGAAACTTGAATCATAGAATTGTTTTGGTTGGAAGATAATTTTAAGCTCATCCAGTCCACCTCCCTCTTGTGAGCTCAGTGTCTCCAAATGGTGGAATCACAGAACCATATCATCAGGAGTAGCTGTGGACAGGGGGGAGGGAGAGGGGCAGCCAGGTGAAGCCACTAGGAGTTCTGCATGGAGATGCATCCACTTTTCCAACACATGAAATTCAGTGAGCACTTCATATGAAGGAGGGAAGCAGCAGCATAAACGGATAAAGGGAGAGAGCCGACATTGGTTAACAGTTCTGTTTGTTAGTGCTTTAAAAGACAATCTACACAAACCTCGTGACTACTAAACCATGGCACCAAGTGGCACGTCCAATCCCTTTTTGAACACCTCCAGGGACGGTGACTCCACCACCTCCCTGGGCAGCACAATCTAATGCAAATTGCTCTTTCTGTGTGGAGCTTTCTCCTCTGGTATCCCAGTCCCACTGACTATATAATGGTTAATCATCAAGGGTCCTATTAGACGCCATATGATGAGTCACACAGAACAAGTTTACATGATGCCAAGACACAAAAGCCCATACAAATGTTAGCCTAGCTACAGAGAGACTGAAGCTTAGAAATTGGACCTGTTGAGTTTTAACATTGAAGTAAAAAAGATTTGCAGCTTCAGGGTAAGAAATATGAAAGAGTCTGCTAAGCACATTTACTTACAAAAATGCTGCAGTCTACTAGGTGAGCGGGTCAGGAAAATTTGACTCAACTGGACCATGGCACCAAGTGCCTCATCCAGTCTCTTCCTAAACATCTCCAGGGATGGTGACTCTACCACCTCCCTGGGCAGCACATTCCAATGGCCAATCTCTCTTTCTGAGAAGAAGAACTTCTTCATAACATCCAGCCTAAACCTCCCCTAGTGCAGCTTGAGACTGTGTCCTCTTGTTCTGTCCCCTAAATTTACGCACCTAGCCCCCTGTGTCTGGGGATCAGGAAAGGCCCCCTTGGGAAACAGGCCTCTGTATCAGAGCTTCTGAACCAGCACAATTCTAGCAGGGAGTGCTGAAAGTGACTTTTAGATGCTCTGCTGTGAGCTGTAACGTGACTAGGAGGTAACAGCTGGCTTCATGTCAGCTGTGGAAGGGGCAGGAGGCTGAAAGGCAGACACCTCCTGGAGCAACCAGGCCGTTCTATCAGCGCTCCTCTTGGAAGCGAGAGCATGCTTACCTGCTTCGCACGTCACGTCACTGTGCCTAACTGTGATACCGGCAAATAACATTTTACACGGTTGTGTGCGAAGCAGACGGATTTTTCTCAATTGCAGACCAAAGACAATACGGGGTGTTGTATTGTTCAGCCGCTTTAACCTGCGATTAACTCGCGAGTATGAAGAGCACTTATTAGAGTGGGAAGCTAAAATGTGTCAACTGGACATGGATTTCTATCGGACGCAAGCTATGATGAACAACTCGTGGAAGAATGCCCAATACAAAAATCGTCACCTTATTATGCGTCATGCAATGCACGGTTTCCATCATGCAGTGTGCACGAAAGTTGGTTTCCATGAGGCAGACGAGCAGTGTACCTGTCGGCACTGTGGAGAAACTTGCTCAACCTACCATCTATTGCATTGCCGGAACCCACCAAAACTACGGCAAATTCATATGTAACATACACTCAGCTTGAGTAATAAATGATTGTATTGTTCAGCATCGTCCCCAGCTGCAGTGAGGGAATGGCCTAAAGCCATTTGCCGCTCATCGGATCGATCGCGGCTCTTAGTCGCGCCTGCTCTTTACCATTGTTCGCCTTGAACATATTGCAAAAAATGTACAGCCTTGGGGAGAGCAGAGATATAGACTTATTGGAGGTTCTAGATTTAGGACCAAATGTTAGAAAAAATAGGTCGATATTACAAACAAATAAAAACGTTTCTCCAATGGAAGACAAATTGACGGTAAATTTTGGATTGGTGCATTAGTGATATGGATATGTAGGTAATATACAATTTATGCTGCCACTCTAAGCGTCCCTTATATAAAAGGGTGACATGTCCAAAATAAATTATGTATATATATATATATATATATATATATATATATATATATATATATATATATATATATATATATATATATATATATATATATCAATCTGTTTGCTTATTTGATCAACGTATATAGGAATTGATTTATGAGGTTAACTGGGAGAGTCACACCATTGACTCTTTCAAATCATGCACTTGCGTGCGTTTTGCCACCGCAGGAGACACTTAATTGCACGAGTTCGATTTTCGTCGTTGCACATTTGTATTTATAGAGTCCCTCTCTTACGAAGCAATACAAAAACAATCCCGTGAACGTTTGATGTGGGCTAAGTGTCCGCCTGAAATGGTATTGTAAATGCATAAAGACGATCGGTAGTAAAAGAGAAATATATTATTTATTTCTCACAGATATGTTTACATATCTAGAGCTGCCATGTTATGTCGTGACGTCTACCTGAACATTCGTGACCTGAGCATGTGGTTTACCGACTCTAAAGAGAGCCCCAATTCTAATTGTCGTTCAGGCGCACCGTTGTATCCAAAACATAATAAGTGGGGCATATCGAACACGCGTTTGACATAAACGCTGTAAATGGCTTGAAATAAACAAAAATTATATAACACAATAAGCATTTCAAAGAGGCAATTCCGTGAAGCGATACTAACTTGCGAGCCTGGCCGCCACAAGCTCAAATCTATGGTGTTGTATTTATTTAGTTAGAAGTAAGAGCTACGCTCTATATTTAGTCTTAGGCAACACCATCAGAAAGTGCTGTGTACTTGCCTTACCGATACGTTAGGCAGATATGTCTTCAATTTGTATCCTGTTATTGACAACAATTCTCAACAATAAGTAATAAAATGAGTACGCTTTAGGAAAACATAATTAATTCAATATGTTTTAGGAAACTGCTACTATGCGAAGTTATAGTGAACCCCAGTCCCTGCTTAACCCTAAATTGGTTCCTGCCGCCCGTAAATCGCAATGCCATCATGCGTACATGAAAGTACATGCCCGCTCTCGGGTCCACTCCTGCCTTGCTTGGTTAGGTGGCCCTCCTAATAGTACTGAAAAAAGCAGCCGTTGCCTAGTCGTCTGCGTTACTCTGTTGCCATTCGGGGTACAGACCAGCTACATGTAAAGCCTTACTCTTATATTTATTACGAACTTTTATACAAAGGCATACATAGTATCGCATAGAAAGGTAAGTGTATGTAAAGTAAAGCTTTTGGGCTGACCCTCAGCCAAGATTTAACGTCCACGAAACTGTTTTTCACATTGCTTCATAGACGAAGTCCTATAAATACAAATGTGCAGCGATGGGGCTCGAACCCGCGCACCTATGTGTCTCCTTCGGTCGCGAGTCGCAGACATTAGCCACCACGCCACCGGGCTCGACGGGCTCGGTAAGTGCATGTATTTTGCGATGCTATGTGATGACACACTTTTCTATATGAACTATGCTCAACAAAAAATGAAGATTATTATTAGTATTAGCAGAAATATTGAATGGTTCTTAATAGTGCATTCCTAGCTTACTATTAGTTTGTCACTACAGTATCAGAACAAGTGTTCCAAAAGATGTGTAAACCAGATGAATCATCTGTCGTCGATTCCACCGCCCAGCGCTGCAGTGTGCCCGATTGCATGCATCGCTTCCAGTGCGGCCCTAGATAGATGCACCCTGAGGCAGCACAGCACCGTTTATTTATAACGGCTTCCGTTCTTGTCTTATTGTGACGTCTGCTATAGACGTTTAAACATCAGACAGACTATAGCTGTCGTTCTGCCGAAGCAGAAAAAGCCACTATCAGTCACCGGAGGGGTTTAGCCTCGGCGACGTCCGGTTTGTTTCCGACCACATCTAAACGGTTACTGCTCGCTTTCCGCTACTCACTACCCTTGTCGCGTCTTAGGGATCGTGCATAACAGTCGCCTGTTTTAGGATTTACTTGCACACCATGTAAATCTTGTGTAAGTAAATCTTACTTGTTACGGCGTGTGGTTTGCCATTTACATATATATATGGTAGCTTCGACAGACGACGAAGAAGAATACGACAGCGCACTGCATATTATTATCATCACATTATCATATTACGATTACATATATTACATCACTACTATAACTACCCTTATATACACCAATAGAGAATTAACAGTCTATTATTATTCTGACAGCGTGGTATATAGTGTGCAGTACGTTCCCGGCTTTTGGTGTGCTCGAGCGTACGTTTCATCTTTTGTGTGGGACATATATCCTTTGTAAGCCAAAGCGGCAAATATCTAACTCATATGCGAACATGTGTGCGTTTGGTTCGACTTAGAGGAACCTCATTTATCGCAACCTATTACGTGCAGAATTGCTTACTAAAGACGGTTGCCGGGTGCAATTACTCAGAGCGGGGTCTCACGTATTCTCATGCACCGATTTTTACGTAGACTCAAGGACACACGAGACTACTCAGGGCAAGCCCTAGTTACCCACGGTTGAGACGATCTACCCTGTCACGCTCAACTTAGAATTTTTCTTTAATCCATAACTGGGAGGAATCAAAAGCGCGTTTGCCACTTCTTGTATCGAAAAATTACAAATTGTCAGTCAAATAGCCTTCTTTATATACCATAACTGAGCTGATACCGTGTATATGAAACGAATTTCTGAATTGTGTTCGAGAATCTAACTGAACCTTTTGACACTGCTTAATATATATGTATGTATATATGTATATATATATATATATATATATATATGCAGGGTGTTTGGAAAAGTTTTTTCCATCGTAGTAAGGAATTGTAGAGCTCGTTAAAGCAAATATTTTTTTCCAATAGATTATGGCCTCTAAGAAGTCTTGTTTCGGAAAGAGGGTTAAATGACTACAATTTGTGACTCTAGTGTTTTTGCCCGACATAGGAGCATAGAATGTGCTGTTGCGAGACAACCAGTCCTCCTAGACAGAAAGCACACCGTCGTGTTCCTGAAAAAAATCTGCTTCTTTCGAGGAACATATAAGACCGGTTAGAAGACAGTCGTTTAGAAGAGAATTCGCCAAAAATAAAGTGCTTTATTAGCCTTTATGCAAAATGCCTCAAAATCATTACCCTACGACCACTCACGGCGCTAAAAACTGACACATTCAGGCACGTGCGCAATGACTGTGTGGCGACGTTCACTACCGCCGACGTGTCGCGCGACAGCCGCAGTGCATCGTATATAACCCGCGGGTTTGAGGTATTTTGCATGAAGGCTAATAGAGCACTTCATTTTTGGCGAATTCTCTTCTAAACGACCGTGTCGCATCTTCTGACCGGCCTTTTATGTTCTTCGGAAGAAGCAGATTTTTTTTTCAGGAACACGGCAATGTGCTTAGTTTCTGTCTAGGAGGACTGGTTGCCTCGCAATAGCACATTTTATGCTCCTATGTCGGGCAAAAAAACGAGTGTCACAAATTGTAGTAATTCAACCCTCATTCCGAAACAAGACTTTTCAAAGCCATGTTCTATTGAAAAAAAGATTTGCTTTAACGAGCTCTACAATTCGTTACTACGATGAAAACAACTTTTCCAAACACCCTGTATATATATATATATATATATATATATTAAGAACATTGCGTAAAGCAAACAACCATGCAGGCATTTTCTCAGAGACATTAGTGCGGGCAAGCGGCAAATTTTGTCAGCAACTGCATGTGTGCCGTATGCTATGACCATTTACCCCTTGCGCCGGCTGTGGTGTCGGGCGCCGCCCAAGTGTCTGTATGCCGGCCACCCCAGTGTCTGTATGCCGGCCACCCCATTTGTTTTCTTTCCCCCCCCCCCCCCTGGTCTCGGGCGCACACACGGCTACCGCCGCCGCTGCTACTACTGTTGCTGACGAGGTCGACGGGTCGACGTTGGGTTAGTCATTCCTTCTGGGTTCGGCCCAGTGAGTCAGCGCGGCGGCTCCGTCCTCGAGCCCCGTATAAGAGCCCGAGGCCCTTGGGGCCCGCGGCCACTCTGTTGCTTGATTCGAACGAGATCGGCGGACGGCGACGTCAGGCGCGCCCCATAAACGTCATTGTCGTCGTCGTCGTCGTCGGCGTTGAGAATACCGGCCGAGCGAAAGGAGAATTAAATGCAACTTAATCTAGCGGCGGCACCAGTAACGCCATAGCGGCAACCAAATTGTTAACAACAGCTGTTAGTAGTAGCAACACCGCTCTCGATGCATCGATATATATCGTGCTTCCTGTTGTTCCCCATTACCTCGTCGGCGTCGCAGGCCACACAGCTTAATTACATGTCAAGCTGTGTGTAGAAAGATAGGTCGGCTGGCGTCATTAAGGCAACAGCATCATCATCAACAGCAGCAGCAACAACAACAACAGCACGAGCTCTTCTAGCACATCATCGGATAGCCTAATCAACGTTGCGTCATACGTCGTTGAGGCGTTGGAGGCGTTGTTTCCTCTGTGAGGGCGCCAATTCGACCCCGTTGTGAGCAGGGGCCACCACGGCCGCTGCCGAGCAGCAATTCGTCGCTTGCCGTTGTTCGGTGCGATTCGTCGCGTAATGTTGGTGTTGGTGATGATGGTGGTGGTGGTGGTGGGGGTACTGGCAGTGACGGAAGCGGGGCGGCGGAGGCGGCGTGATACGAGGTCGTGGATATGACGAGGTTTACTAAACAAGTCCTTCGGCACGCAGAGTGAAGCTCCTCGGTCATTAGTGCTCTCCGGATCACTTCATCGTACGCGTCAAAGTGGTGAGCGAAAGGCGAGCGAACGGTCGTGGTTGGTGTGATGAGCGAACGGCGAGCAGGTCGTGGTCACTGTAGTGTGTGCAAAGTCCCACACGGTGAGACGGTTCGGGAGCGGCGCGGAAAACGTGCCACGGCCGGTCGATTTTAGTGCCTTGCTAGAGAGAACTGCTTCGGTCGTTGTATGTGGTGGTTCAGTGGCAGCAAAGACGACGTTCAGTGGTGGTAAGTGACGCATGCGTCGTCCATAATGAATATAATCGTCGGTACTCTAACTTCTTTTAATAATATAGTTCCTATCACCTACTTGATTGCCTGCGCTTAGCATCATCATTGCCGCGGTGTATTCTATGCTAGAATGCTAGGCTATGTGGGTATTATCCTACTCCGCTTTTAGAACAGGGGTAGGTTAGAGAGTAAATAAACTTCCGTCTAGTGCTAAACATTTCCGTCTGGATAACAACTCTAAACGCGCACGAGGAGGGCATAACAGTGAGGAAATCAGCATACAAGCTAACTGTTCTTCGCATATTTGCCGTCACCGGTTGAAAATGAACTTCTTTATAGTAAGCTACTGTTATGATCATTTATGCTGATTACTATTTTTATATCCGCCAATTGCGTAATAGGGACAAGCGCTCACATGTGACGAATGTCACACCCTTTATCGTGAGTGCATTCAAATACATCTTGTTTATCTGCACGATTATCCACCTACCCGATGCAGCGTGCTCAGTCTTTAGACAAACCCATGCTCCTGCGCGCCTCCACATTGTCATCCGACTATTTCGTGTATCCGCAAGTGTTCGCAGTTGCTAAACTTTGCAATGGCAAAGCTCTTCATTTCTATCTTGCGTATGCTATCTGCTTAATGTCCATGCGCGTTTCGAACGACAATATGTACGAGTATAGAGCACTGCAAACTTCCATTCCAACTTTGCGTTCGGCTAGATGACTCAGGCGTGTGAGTGACTCTGCCGGGAGGAGGGGAATTCCTGGTCACTGTCCTCACTCCCACCGTACGATGACCAGCCCTTTCTGGCGAAGTCGGCCGCGGTAGCGCCCCCTGGTGACGGCCGACGTCGACGTCACAAACTCGATGAATGGGGTTGAATAGAACACGCAGCGCACGACCGGTGCTCACCGCCGCCCCAACAATGGAACCTTTTTGCAAATTTCGCAATTCCTCAATTTGTATGCGTCAACTGTCATCGACGCAGCCCGTCGGACATTCCACGTACAACACGCAGATGCCGACGACCTAGAAAAAACTGCACACAGTCGGCTCTTCAATAGCCAGTCGGTCCGACCCCACCCACAGCACCGTAGTAGCGCACTCCCCTACCACGCTAACAAGCTCATTATGCGGAGACAATATGGATCAATTTACTTGATTGCTTTTCCAATATATAAATATATGTATGTATGCATATATATGTATGTATATATATATAATATACATATATGTATATAGATTATATATATCTATATATATATATATATATACTAATATATATATATATATATATATATATCTATATAGCTAATCTCTATCTCTCTATACTATATATATATACTATATATACTCATCTATCTATCTATTCATATATATATCTACTATCTATATAGATATATATACAATATATAAATATACGGATGGTGTTTGGAACATATCTGAGATTCGATAGTACGAATTGTAGAGCTCGTTAAGGCAATTATCTTTTTCCGTATGTACATGGTCTCGCAGAAGTATTGTTTCGGAGTGAGAGTTAAATTACTACAATTGTGACACTAGTGTTTTTGCCCGACATAGGAGGCATGAAATATGCTGTTGCGAGACAACTAGCTATCCTCTAAAAAATTCAGATTATCGTCGTGTTCGTGAGAAATTAAATAATTTTGAAAAATAGAGAGAGAAAATAATTTGGTTTTCTCCGAGGAACATACAACGCTGAGCAGAAGATGCGACATAGCCGTTTAGAAGATACTTCGCAAAACTGAAGTTCTTTTCTTAGCCTCCGCGCCCAATACCTCAAAATCATAACCCTACGACCATTTGGCGGCGCTTGAAACTATCATATTCAAAGGACAAATACGCATTTCATGACTATCATTTTGGTACCAAATGTAAGGCAACGCGAGCTGTGGTTGCGGAGTTATTTAACTTTCTTCTTATTAAACTTCTTTTTTAAACGACTATGGCGCGTCCTCTGCTCAGCGTTGTATGTTTTTTTGAAGGAAACAGAATTTTCTAACGAACTCGACGATGTGCTTAGTTTTGTATTGTTTAACTATTTATCTTACAACAGTGCATATATAAAGAAATCTTTTAAAGAAATTTTACCACCGCTGTGGACCAAGACAACGATGGCATCACGTGACGGCAGCAACACCGCCGGAAGACTCAGCTGCCAGACTTGCGGGCGAGTTTGCAAATCTGGCGCGGGCCTCGCGAGCCACATTAGATTGACTCACAATCAACGAGAAGTTCGTGCCACCCTCCCAAACTCCTAACCGATCACAGACTAATAATTTGATTTTAAGTTCCTCACAAAATGACACTGCTGCTTCTAATGATAATTTTAACCCCCCTAGTACTTCACGCGTCTCCCAGCCAAATTGTAAATGTCCATCTAGTACTTGCTTAAAGATCTTTAATTCTAAATCAGGTCTTAATTTACACCGTCGTCGTGCCCATCCGGACGAATATAATGAGAACATTTTAGCCCCCCCCTCTAAGAAGGCCAGATGGAACCCACAAGACCGTGAACTTTTAGCAACATTAGAAGCAGATTTTATATTAGATAATAATAACGAAACTCCTAGAGAAATTGACCACCTTTTAGCTACTAATTTTAACTCACGCACACCTGGGGCGATTAGGGGCCAACGTAATTCTCAGGCGCATAAGGATCTGGTAGAGGACCTCCTTAAAAAGAGGTCTCTCCTGGATTCCAACCTTGACGGATCTGAGCTTCCTGAGCGTAGTCGGCCTCGATACTCTGAATCAGATGGCCCCTATAATCCATCCCAAAAAGATATTATTATATCTAAAATACAAGCCCTCACAAACACATTTCCCAAACGCAACATAATTTCAACAGACCTTACTCATCTGTCAAATATAATTTGCTCAGGTGAGGACCACACTATCGCCTTAAACGAATTTCTGAACAAACATTTTACACACACTGTCCGACGTCGTGCCTTTAGAGAAACACCTTCCACTGAAGCGCGAGTATCTAAAAGGCAACAGCGACGTCAAGACTACGCAACCACTCAAAAACTTTTTAGCCAAAACCGATCCAAATGCGCTCATGAGGTGCTGGACGGCAAACACACCATACACAACATGCAGGCCACCGAAGTTGTAGAACACTGGGCCAACACGATGACACAACCACCCCCTGAACCACTCCCTTGCCCCGTATACACTCCCAACTCTGATCTCTTTGAGGTTTCCCTCCCTATTTCCCTCAAGGAAACCCACGCAGCTCTCCGCGGACCTTCTAAAGCACTAGGCTTGGACGGGATTTGTCTTTCGTCCCTCCGTAAACTCCCGTTAGAAGTAGTCTGTTGTATTCTTAACATACTAATAATTAGCGATATTGCCTCAGCCCATGAAACTGCTCGCTTAGCGTTCATCCCTAAAATTAACAATGCCACATCCCCAAGCGATCTGCGACCCCTATCTATTAGTTCATACTTACAACGAACGCTTAACAAAATTCTCTCTAAACGCCTCCAGAACTCTATTAAGCTTCTCCCAATCCAGCGAGCGTTTCTCCCCTATAATGGTACCTTCGAGAATCTTGCGGTTCTGGATGGTATCCTTAACGATGCCAAGTCTGCAGGACGTGAGCTCAGACTTGCCTCAATCGACCTCCGTAAGGCGTTCGACATGGTGAGTCATGACTCCGTCCTGTGGTCACTCCGGACTCGCGGATACCCGAAGGTATTCATTAACTATATCGAACGCTTGTACCTCTCATCTAAAACTCTCATAGAATTTGGACAAGAATGTCGCACATTTCGGCCAACTAGGGGTGTTAGGCAGGGAGATCCTCTGTCCCCCTGATGATCTCATCCTCCTAGCCTCCACGAAATCCACTCTCCAACGGCTCCTTAATATTGCGGACCCACTTTTAGAATCCCGAGGCCTTGAAATTAATACTAATAAAAGCTTTACTATCTCCCACCTATTTAATAGGAAGGAAGGTAAAGGTTTTATCAATACCGTATCAGAATTTAACGTTGGAGATCGGCAATTGCCAGCTAAAGGTATGAGCGATCAATGGAGATATCTTGGAGTCGACTTGACAGCAAGGGCAGAGTTGACTCCACCAAGGATATACTCCTTAACTTACTCAACAGACTCACGATAGCTCCCCTTAAACCCCACCAAAGACTCATATTTTGAAAGACTTTCTCATTCCCCGTCTCCTATATAAACTGGTCTCCGATCCCAGACCATCTTACGCACTCCTTAGTGACCTAGATAAAGAGATCAGAAAGGTTGTTAAGTCGAAATGGCTTAAGCTCGAAAACTCGGTGCCGAACGCCTACCTGTACACGCACACAGCACACGACGGTCTGGACATCCCCTGCCAAACATTCATTCCCAGAATCCGTCTCTCCCGCCTGACAGCACTACAACACTCCACGCACCTTGGGGTCCAATGGATGCTAACCACCGAGCACTTTAAAAAAGATCTTGCGAAAACAAGACTTCTTTGCGAGCGCTTGGGAACCTCCATTGAGACCGCTACACAAGAGACCGATTACTGGTCTCAACAACTACACAACACGTTCGATGGGGCACATTTTAAAAAAGCACACGAAACGCCCTTTGTACATTACTGGATTAAGGGTATGCCCTACCTATCTGGTAAGGAGTATTTAAACCTACTAAAGCTCAGGATCAACGCACTACCAACGCGTGCCAGATTGGCCAGGGGACGCCCGGGCTACAACAAACGTTGTAGGCACGGGTGTCATGCGCCTGAGACGTTGGCTCATGTCGCTCAGATGTGCGATATAACACACAAACAAACCATAAAGAGACATGACGACGTCTGTGATCGCGTGGCGCGTCTTCTCCGCGAAAGGGGTCATGAGGTGGTTCGTGAGCGAGTATTCCGTCGACCGGGCGCACCGGGTCTAAAGCCCGACCTCGTAATAACAACACCTACCGAGGTCTGGGTCTTAGATGCCGAGGTTTGCGGCCCGAACCGGGACCTGGCAAAAGCACGGCAAGACAAGATCGCCAAATATGACGTCGAGTTCCTAAGAGCGGCGCTCCCCTACCCGCAAAAACCTCGCAGATTCGGATCCATCACTATCTCTATGAGTGGTGTATGGGACTCCGAATCTGCGAGGACGCTCTTGGGGCTCGGCGTCACGAAGAGGAATCTTATGGATCTCACCGTTTTAACTTTGCAAGGAACCTTGAGGATATATTGCTCGCACCGGATCCATAAGAGCGGGGGCTACCATCAAGCAAGGACACGGACAACTGATTCTTAACTTCACGTGACACCTTTTTATTACCATTTTTATTAAGGCGAGCACTGCCGAGTGTGCAAACGTATTGTAAATGATTAATAAATCATCACAATATTTTCTATATGTATATATATATACGGGCGTGGAACTATGTGGTGCACTTATTTTAGGAAGGTGGGACACTTGTTCAAGACATGACTTTTTCGAATAATTGGGCGAAAATGTCTTGCTTTGAAATGAGAATTAAATTACTAATTTTAGTGATACCAATGTAATGTTTGTGTCCGGATATCAATTTATAAAATGTGCGCTGGCTACCGGAAGGCAAATAGTCACATTGATAATAGTTCGCAAAAATCAGAGCTTTGGGTACCTAATTTTCGAGCTTTTAAGCTCGGAAGCTTAAAAAATAACTGTTAAGCTCAGAATCCATAGAGCAATCAAGAGTGTCTACCTTAAAGGGATCACCTCGGAATCTCTCGTCTTTCGGAACCTAAGTCTGGGAAGCCCCTGATATGCCAAGCCCTTGTAGGGGCGCTTCCGGTATGATTTGTAATGTGATCACAGTCAGCTATTTTCCTCTGTCCACGATGTCGGACTCATTGTGGTCCCGTGCTAGCAGAGGAGGGACGTTAGTGGCTGATACAAATTCTGTATACCTCCTGTGTTAATTACCCTCTGAGGCTGACAAAAGCAAATTTGTCTACCCCTTTTAAGTACTTGGGCAAAACACCGACAATATGTGCAAAGTTTGGCGCCCATTTTGTGTGGCAGGGGCTTATTTTTCACAATAAAGTCGCATTTCGACAAAACGCAGAGCAAAAGCCACAACCAAGATTGACGCCGCTTTCGCGCAAAGCGTAGTTCGGCTTTTCCGTTTGGCTGAAATTACCTTTATTTTATTGCTTATTGTAGGTGGCTCACCCATCAGACTGCGGGACAGGGCGAACTAAATGACGAGCGAGCCCAAATAGTCCAACGTCGACGACAACATAAGAACACTTCTGGATTTCTTGCCGCAAGGTCGAGACGCTTCTCCCAGGAAATTACAAGTCCGGACTCGACGCTGTTACGGCAACAAGACGTGGCAGCACGTAACACGGCTGAAGCACATTCGAAGCAGGCTGGCAAAAAATCCAAGGGCAGGCGGCCGGTAAGCAGTACTGACAGCGTTGCAACGAGTTCGCCCGGTCCCCAACAGTACCTCCGACACTGGCTGTGGCCCTTCCTCGGCTCTGAAGAGCCAGCTGCGCAAACGGTCGCAGCTGGAGGCGAGGGGTGCACGATCGACAAGGTCAACGAGATCGACAGCGACAGCACGGACGATGATGACAATCTCGACCCATCTGAGCCTCTATTTTTTGCCGTTGTCAGGTACAAAAACGTACAGCACTCGTCACCGGCTATCCACTTCACTGTAGATTTAGAAAGATTGTCGAGCTCTGGCACAATAGCCCCCCTCGCGCATGCCTCCCAGCCTATCTAGTAGTATGTCGATTCGATCGATTTGAGTCGGTGTCACAGTTCTATTTGCTTCGGCCTGGCCCTTCGAGACTCTAAAGTTAGCCGCTTACAGCAACCGACTGCGTCGGGCCCGGAGGGTAGGAGCCCTCGGGGTAATCGCAGCGTAATAGGTGGCCAGCCCAGCGGCGGTCCTCGTCCCTGCTGGAACCATCCCCAGGGACCTGAAGGCAGCCGAACGCCGCCACTTATGGCGTAACCTCTGTTCAAGAAGGACAAAGAGCGTCGGCATACAATCAACCTCTGGCAGGAGGTATACACAACCTATAACAGGGCGTCCCAGGCTCCAGTCTCCGCGCACCCAAGTCCTGGCTGACATCAAACACTGGCTGAGCCGCCCGGGGAGTGAACTCACTTTCTACACAAATCAGTCCCTGACAGGCCACGGCGATTTCCAGTCATATCTATTTAGGATTGGGAAAACTCCCAGCCTCTAGTTGATCCGCTGCGGCGATGGACCGGAGAACTCCCCACATCACACTGCTCTTAGGTGTCCCGTCTGGACGTAGCAGCGCGCACCTCTACCGCTTCTAATGGACAAACTTTTAACTTACACTATGTATAACTTACAATATAACGGAATCGCTCTTAAATTTAAACACCATAGCTTAAGCCTTTACAGCCTTTTTACAGATGAAGATGAGAGCCAACCACCTAAGAAGTCCTTCCCCACCCGCGTGGCTCTTGGAGAACACACCTGTCAGAAGTAGTAGACTTGCTTCTCCCTTAACTGTTTGATGCGATTCGCAAGCAGTCCCCAGTCAGGTCAGAGAAAGGGGACATGACTGTTTTTAGTGTATTGGAGCCCCAGACTTCCGGTTTATTTGTGCAGGGAACTCTTTCGCAGAGGCGACAGTGTGTGCAACCGCATTTTCTAGTCAGTCCTCTAAAAAACTATATTTGTTACCCCGACCCTACATAAGGCGTGAGGTTTGGTAGAAACATGCACACTCAACCCAATGCGTTAGTGTGATTCTCGTTTTTGCTAAAAGTGGATATTTGCACATACATGTATAAATATTCTAAAAACTGACTGCAAGGAAATTAGGCCTATCGATCTAGGACTGCAGAATTCCAGCTTGTCTCCCAAAAGGCTTCAACCTAATAGGGCTAAAATTATTTAGTGGCATTATCCACTAAAAGTTATGCCGCAACTTGTACAAAAGGCAAGACGGTAGACATTATTGCATTTGCGTAATGCTTGTTACATAGTCTGCACATAATAATTCCAGCGTATATCAACTGCTTTACTATTCGATTCGATACAGCTTCATTTGCTGACGTCAATCGAACTACTATTACGCAAACTTGTGTATGTCTCATTGTTTTGCGTACCAGCTGTGTATCTCGAAAAAAAACAGGCCCTCTTGCTCACTTTGTTTGTTCAACCGTTGGAGCAATGTTGTCCCTATTGCAAATGGCAGTTTCTGGGCAAATAGCAATTGCCGACCAATGCATTAGTACGCTTCACCATCCGTCTACAGTTGTTTTCACCAACGCCTGGTTCTGCTTCGATTCATTGCCGAGCGACACTATGCAAGTATCTTTACCTATCTTTCCGAATCACCCTGGTGAAGTACACTCTAACTGCGCTACCCACTTCCCTGCCACTCTAACAAAAAAGTTGCCGAATTGGTCCTGTATAAGTACTTATGTCTGATCCTTTTCCAGCATCAGGAAATGAATGAATAAGCGGCGGGGTCCGCTTTAAGTCAGGCCTCACAGTCAGGCCTTAAAGGACATTGCTTGTATTCACTACCAGTCACTACTAGACTACAGGCGGAGTCTGCTCCCGTCACTGCAAGCGCATGCAAAGTATGTCTTAAATATCAACCTTGACTAGGGTATCAGCTACATTGTTCACAACTGGTGACAAACACCTTCTTACCTCAGGAGCGGCAAGTGTAAAAACAGCAACTACCAAAGAGATGCGTGTCTAGATAGTAGAAAGTCTCGGGCCGAAGTCTTTGGGCGTTAAATATTCGCTGAAAGTCAGCCAGAAAAAGTTTGTTTAGGTTTCGGGCTGCCTTTTTATCCGTTATATAGTATGTCTTCCTTTGAACACAAAAATGCCCCCCACATCCAATCTTTCTGACAGCACCGTAGTAGTCAGAACATGGCCGCTCCCCGACAGGCCGTGTGGCCACCTCCGTCTTTCCCTCTCTCGATCACTCCCGCGTCCCTCTCTGTCCACTCTATACATATCTATCTGTCGTTCCACTCTATACATCATATCTTTGTTTGCCTTCCATCTGCAAAGGTTCGCGTTTTCGGGCAACCCAAGAGGACGAACTGTCGCTCGACGAGGGTCAACTCGTCGCTGTGCTGGAAATCTCGAACGACGGCTGGTGGCTGGGAAAAAAAGAACAAGATTGCGGCGATCCAGTAATTAAGCGCGACAGCCGACTTGGCGACCAACACAGCGCGAGCTGCCGCCGTAGCACCGGTGACAACACTAGCCGACACCATTGTAGTCCTACGAAGGTTGAACGAATTGGTTGGTTCCCTTCGAGCCACGTTCACGCTATCCGGGAACCGACACGAGGGGAAGAACCCGACTGTCAGCCAAACACGACGAACACCTTCGGCAAGCAGGTAACACGGGACGGGAACTGGCTGGATGGCTCGGGAAATGTCTATAGCTAACGTTTTGGTTTGCTAGCGTTGCCATGCTAGAGCGCTTGTATACTAACTAATTAGCCGCGCTGAGGCCGAAGCTGTAGCACTTGAGTTTTAAATCGCCCACTCTATTCGTTGTTGTTAAAAGCTCTACGCGTGCACGAGCAAGCACTTGTTTTACAATTGCTGTCAGTTACAACTACTCTTGTTTTAAAGTACCTACACGTGTAGAACACCTGTAAGCACAACACTTAGAGCACCATATATTTGTTTTGTTGTTTATTAAATACTAGGCATTTAATAATAATAATAATAATAATAATAATAATAATAATAATAATAATAATAGTACTATATTTTCTAACAACCCTTTATTATTCTATGTTGTGCACATATGTTACGATTATTATTACTTATACATATAATACAAATAATATTAATTATTAATTAATCATTAATTATAGGCTGAAAGCTAACACGCTCACTTACACAGGATTGTAATATAAAACGATAAATAAATGTGTGACTAACAAAAAAACATACAAATACAAATAATGTGAATGTGAATCATAATATTAGTAATATTATTGCGTTGTATTTTTTCTGTAACTCACTAACGAGGTTTTCATTTGCACAACTTTTCTATTATTAGTGAATGATTTATGAGTGCATGCTCAGTGTAAGTGAAATAATTGAGATGATGACGACGAATTCATCGATTAGAAGACAAAAGCGTCAGTAGTAAAAACCATATGTAGTTCGGCACTTGTACGGCATATGTTGCATTACCTTAATTATGCCTCGTACGCCTTAGAACAGTGGATGCAGAGAGGACAGTGGTTAGTGTGCAACATCAATCAAAACCAACAACAAAAAACCAGAAAAAAAAGGGGTCACACCCAACGCTGGTTTGACCGCACAGTACCAATGTCGTGCATATATTTCTATAGGTCCCCGTCGCGCTGGTAGCACCGTACGTTAGCCTCGTGGGTCCCCTGGACGAGACCAGTTGCAGCACCACAACGGGCAGCACCACAGTCGCTAGGTCCGGGGTCGCTAGGTCCGACCGTTGCAACATGAACTTTAACCGGAACAGCAGTGTCGACAGCCGATACGACCACGTGACGAATGCAAGCTGGCCCCGATCGGCTGCGAGGGGCGGTAGCCATCTCGTTGCCGGACTTGAGCCCGTCATCGAAACGGTGGTCGCGCGGTTCGCGTTTCAGGTTTGTACAAATCGTGCAGATTCCTCTCATGACGCCAACCGGCTTACGCGTGACAACAGACAGTAACGCTATCCAGAGTGTGACGTAACGCAGTGATGGCGATTCTCCACAGAAATCATGATGATACAGATGATGATGATGATGATGATGATGTCGATTGTGATAATGCTGATTGTGACGATGATGATGTAACGTCTAATATATTTCAGTTTGTTACGTATGGCTCAGACATAAAACGTACGGTCTAGTTCACCTGCTCTGACACGGGGTTGAAACGGGGATCAGTGGAACTGAGGTCGCTGTTGTTTCATTTAAACTTCTTTACTTACCAGCGTGGACCCAGGTGTCTGCAGATCTTATGTAAGATCCTGACAATTGTACGTATGTTGTTTGAGTGTCAAATCCACAACTTTGAGCCCGGAATGACCAGAGTAGTGTTCTTTCGAATCGCGTTGATTATTTCGACCGGCAGATTTCCTAATATTTGCATAATGGGGACGAATCGTGACAAATGGCAAAGGAACGAAGCGCTCGTTACGAAAGCAAGTTATCAGCGAATCATCAGATATCCAGCTGTACCTTCGTGTATGCACCAATGCGCGCATGTGCAGCAGTGGCTATTCATCGTGTGTGTCTGCCGTTTAACTCATTCTCTATCGTTGCAAGGCATTGGCCTTGTCACCAATAATTCGATCCGTTTTGCAACCTGGCTTAGGCAATTGTCCTTGCTCTGTCTGCGGCTTTGGGACAGCCGATAGTTGCGGTGGCATATATTCTGCTTGACACTGCATCTGTCGGCTGTTTACTGCTTAATAAAGCGTAATATTTATTTAATTTTAGTTATTAGTTACGAGATTTACGAAATAGGTTCGAAACGTCATCTAATTGAAGTTTGGTATTGACTGTTTTTTTTACTTTTGGTGTTTACCTTACGCCGTGGAATAGGTTTGTCGCGCAGATCGGACTGCCGCTGCAACGCTTGTGAACCTTTTTTCTACTCTGTTTAACTTTCATCTCGCTAATTGGAGATTAGGAGAAGGGAGACTAACACTATGGTTTAGGCCATACGCAGAGCAAGCCAAACGCCCACGGCCGACATTGTCGACACTGCACTAACAGCTGTCCATGCTTTAAGTTTTGCACTACGTTCTTCTAGGACGTCCAATCCTCTCAGTTGAATGTTATTAGCCTAGGTAATTGAACAATCTTCGCAAGAGCCATAAGACCACCGGCGCGTTCATAATGCTCTCAAACTCGACTATAATGGTTGTTCTCGCTACAGACTAGCTTAAAAATCTTCTGTGTAGCGTTTTTTCGGTTTGCACGGCGCGCGCCACGACTCACTCATGTGACGCGGACGCTATAATTAGATCTTGGACAGAGACTTGTTACACAAAGTTTGCAAAAATATATGCGTAATGGGGCGGCTTTGCGAATGCCTAGTCAGTACCGCATGATACCCTATTTATTCAAGAACTCGTGTATGGTGGTCATTTGTGTAAGATCTCCTTAGAGAGGCTTCAACATTACTCTAGCGGCTAGCGATGAGGTGTCATTCGCCACGCAATGCCTATTGAAGCTAACCCCACTCTAAGAGTGGTCTCGTTTGTATCGTGCGATTGTGTTGAAAGTCTCAGCATCATAGTGCTAGAGCAGGTGCGGAAAGTAGCGCCTTAACTGCGTGATCTGGAACAACCAATTCGGCCAGACTACGGTTGAATCCACCGAGAGAGACGATTGTTCTGTTAGTCTTACAATATAATTGCAGGTTACCAAAGAAGACGTTTTGCAAGCTGATTGTCGTTCGCAGAGAGAACGGAAACCAGATTAACTGGTTTCCGTTCTCTCAACGGAAACCAGTTAATCTGGTTTCCGAGGGCACCGAGGTTTATTTTTTCACGACATCTCACATCACGGGACCACGCCAGCACACGTGCGTCATTACGCCAAATCAATGCAGTATCTTACGGTCGAATAGTGGACGTTACCATACACCAGGCGGTGACGATAATCTAAAGATGGCGTGACGGAGGCCAAGCCGACAAGGACCCCGGCTGGCTAGCTAGCTAGGAGTAAAAGCTAGCCTAAGTGTGGTAGTTATAATGATGAATGCACAGATTGTATTGTTATCCCAGAAGGTATGATTCATTTTTCTTTCATCTTGCCCCTACCATTTCCCGCCCCTTCTTATCAATCTATCCTTACGATGTCAACAACAACGACGATTGTTGTTTGTTGTTGCTGCTGCTGCATTGAGGCGACATTCATTTTCTTTCCAATCTCCTCCGCAGCGGACGGAGATGCTACGTGCGAAAATCCTAACGATCTTTCTTTTCTTTCTCTCTCGCGTCCGCTCTTTCTATCTATCTCTGACTTGCTTCTTGCCGACGACCATTCGCCGCTCGACTTTGCACGGTAAACACATCTTGCTTTCAATGGCCTAGCAGCCTAAGACCGATACTGTTACAATTCCGCATCACGCTAGTGTACTTCCAGCATACGAGCATACTCAACCTATACCTATATCTCCCAACACACACCCCAAGTTCCTAGCAGAAGGCTATGCAGTAGCAGCAGCAAACCATTAGAGTTCCGCCCGAGCTCATATCAGTGGCACCCACGGGCTACTCGTTAGGAGTCTCCGCAATGGCAATTAGCCGTTCGGGGAAGCATGCTTTCGTCTGTCCATCCGTTTGTGCGATCGCTGAGGGACGACCACTTTTTTTTGGTGTACAATTGCTCGCTTCGCTGGCTCATTTCGCTAACGTACAGTGTCGTCTGTGCAGAAGGAAGTACTTTCAGCGTGTCCAGCACTCCAGACTAGACGCCTCTTCCCCAATTCCTCGCCGTGTTACACATTGTCGTGCGGAAATGTATTCGCAGCAGGACATACACTGCACTGCCGTTTACACCTTTATAACATAGTTCCGTGAAGGACTTATCGAAAACTATAGAGTTACCTTAGAGTTTGCACGATAGCACGCTTGAATGCCGTACGTCATTCGTCAAAAGCAAAATATTATAAGTCATCTTGTTTAGAATTTCTGCGTTTTTGAGATTATTTACCTACCGCCATCCAGGCTAGGCTATGTTGGCGAATTTAGAAAAGGGCATATTTATTGTGGCTGATCGCTATTGCTCCGTGCAAAAGCTTACATATCCTTGCACCGAGCAATCCCGAGTTCTTCGTAGATTCGCATGCTAGACGTGGCATCAGCAAACTTCGAAAAGACCAAACCTTTCCTGCAAACCGTTGTTTTGCAGGCAAGTGAGCTACGAATGCGTTATATTTTACTCATCGAAAGGCAAGACAGCTTACTTTGTCGATTCCTCTGTTGTGCTTGTCTGGTCTATCCAGGCTCGCGGTTGCCGGAGAATTGTCGTTTGGCAAGGGCGAACGTCTTGACATCTTGGACCGGCCCGAGGATGACCCCGACTGGTTAATGGCAGCAAACTGTGTGGGCCAGAGGGGCCTAGTGCCAATCAACCATCTGCAAGACATCGACACCACGTCGACGACCGACGACAACGACAGCGCTCATAGACGCCCAGGGAAACCGAACAATTCGCACAGCTGCTCGCGACGGAATAGAGAGGGACGTTATTGCACTGTACAGCCATCAGCCCTGGTACTTTGGAGCTATCTCGCGAGCGTACGCAGATGTAAGTTGGGCACGAAACGACTCTCTCTGTCTATGTGGCACACGCAAATATTAGTCTTCTATTGCTCAAACGCACGTCTTCTGGCCCTCAGTGCCAACCTCAACCTTAGACTGGCATACATATGCTGTTCAAAACGTATCGCGACTTTTGTGTTTTTTCAAAAATTATTCATTATTCATGAATATCTATTTTGTCCCCTTTAAAGTAATCCCCATGAGATATTATACACTTGTGCCAGCGGTTTTTTCCAATCTTCGAAGCACTTCAAAAAACCATTTTTTTTTATCTTGTTCAGCTCCTCCTTCGATGCCGTCTTTATCTCGTCAAGCGTAGCGTAACGTCGTCCTTTCATGGGCCTCTTCAGTTTAGGGAACAGAAAAAGTCACAGGGGGCCAGATCTGGGGAATACGGTGGCTGCGGCATCATTAGTGTGTTGTTTTTGGCCAAAAACTCGCGCACAAGCAACGATGTGTGAGCAGGGGCGTTATCGTGGTGCAAAAGCCAATTTTTGTTCTTCCACAAATCCGGGCGTTTCTGGCGGATTGCTTCGCGCAAATTGCGCATAACTTGCAGGTAATATTCCTTATTGACCGTTCTACCCTGTGGCAAGAACTCATGATGCACCACGCCCCTGCAATCGAAGAAAACTGTCAGCAAAACTTTCACATTCGACCGAACTTGGCGCGCTTTTTTTCGGTCTTGGTTCGTGCGGCAGCTTCCATTGAGATGATTGAGGTTTGGTTTCCACGTCATAACCATAAACCCACGATTCGTCACCAGTTATGACCCTCTGGAGCAAATTTGGGTCGTCGCGGACAGAGTCCAACATCTCATTAGCAATGTTCATGCGATGCTGTTTTTGGTCGCAATTGAGCAATTTTGGTACGAATTTCGCGGCGACCCGTCTCATGCCCAAATCATTGATAAAATCGAATGGCACGAGCCAATCGATGTGTTTAGGTCCTCAGCAACTTCTCTAACGGTGATTCGACGATTGGCCAATACCATTTTCTCCACTTCATTAATTTTTTCGTCTGTTGTTGAAGTGCTCGGGCGTCCGGCACGCTCTTCGTCGTTCACATCTTCTCGGCCTTCTGAGAACATTTTGTACCACCGATAAACGTTGCTTCGGTCCAAGGTAGCTTCTCCGTATGCCACAGTCAACATTCGGAATGCATCCGCGCACTTAATTTCGTTTTTCACACAAAATTTGATACAGGTTCTTTGATCCATTTTTTTGAATAGGTAAAATCGAAGACGATCCAAAACACGTGCAAGCAAAGCAGCTGTCAACAATTAAGTGAACATTCAAAATGGCCGAGCTTGTCGGCATAAGTGAGAGACATGAGTAACAACATAACGCCACAAAAAAATCGAAATTCGAATATACGTAACCCGCGAAAATGTTTCCCCCCGCGATACTTTTTTGAACAAACGTATTTGTCAGCATCGAGTGGTGCCTACCCGATACACCCGAAATGCTGTGCATGCCCCAGTCAACTATTTGGCCTTGCGCGTTAGTCCACTTAATGAGGGCTCGGTGCCGCAATGTCGTTAGAAAAAAGCCGCTTGTAGGCTAAGAAAGCAGTGCACGTCAACGTAGCAAATGTCTATGTCACTGCACTCTAAACGCTCAGAAGGGCAGATAAGGCTACCCTGTACTTGCAGGATCCCGTTCGCCCGGAGGACGACGCATCTATTTCATTTACAATTTTGGCTGATATTAGATCAAGCACCCCCCGGATGGAACCACATAGCCCGATCAAGATGTTTATACAAACACTCTAGACACTGCTGAGTTTATCAGCTGTGATTCTGTTTGTCGTCCGTGAATCTGTCATATATATATAATTATATATATATATATATTATTTAGCTAACCATATGTTTCACTAGTGTACAAGAGATTTGAACTATTGTACAACTGCATTTTCGCTGAACATTTGGCAAAGTCTTTTGAATCGATGTTAATCCACACAAAAATTATACTCTGATCCAAGAGTAGTCTTTTTATTAGTTAACTATAACAGAAACAATTATAATCGAGCTACATGTAAGCCAATAGTAATCCTATATACAGGCAGCATATATATATATATATATATATATACACTACACGCGTTGACTTTGCGCGTTCTGCATTGGTTTTAGGTCCTACTCAATGCGTTTGGCTCGGTGGGCGATTTCCTGGTGCGGGACTCAGAGACGAGCGTGGGTGACTTCTCACTGACGGCTCGAGGTCAGGGCTGCAATCGAACTTTCAGATCCACGTCACGGAATTGAGGACTACCGAATGGTACGCAAGGTCTAAGAGTATAAACCTACTTTGTCGGGCCTATTCTTGTAGGCACGCCCATCGCTGTCGTGTACGAACATTTGACGTCAATACTGCGGTTAGCAGTGATGATGACCTATTCGAGCAGAAAGGCAGAATATACGCCCTCGTAAGAGGAAGGAAACTTCAGGTGGAGGTTGACACTCAGACCTATCTGCCATCGAAAAGTGTAAGGCAGCGGAAGTCCTTAAGCAATATCTGAAGCGTCCGTTTGCCCTTAGCTCGAGGATGTGCCCACTTAATTGGGTTCTAACTCAAGTCTGTCTTCTAACAAGAATATGGCTATATTATTTCCCCTAAATAAATTCAAACCCTAATTCGGACATCCTATACTTTATCACACAATTTTACAACTTAGGCTTGCGAGCTACATTAGCAGTATTCGAAAAATGCCTAATTAAATCTTTGATTTCTCTGGTCATAAACCAGATATAAAGTATAACCCGTTATACGATAATCAGTGTGCAAATATAACATAAAAGTAACCGCCGAGTTAAATAGAATCACTAACAAATTTTTTCCTAAGATCACACCTTTTTCCGTCCATAAAGCCGCATACTTGGAATCTGTCTGGATCAAATCTGTATTTTAAAAACTAACTTTAATACGGCGATCCATTAAAAACGTAAACTCAACATATTTTAACTTAAAACGTATATATATATATATATATATAATATAATCGGAGGATTCTACTTCGTTCGAAGACTTCACGAGGATGTTTTGCTTACTCATTCATGCAAAGATCGTAGCTGTGTTTTCAATGCAAACTAACTTGAAACGCCAAACGTCTGGATCAACCCTGCTGCTTCATTAATAAACTACAAACAGCTATATATATATATTTGCTTGGAATGTATACCTAAACACACATGTCACCCTTTTAAATCAGGGGCGCTTAGAGCGGTAACATATATGTTACTTACGCATTCAATAATCAATGTATACTTGAGTGCTTACTGAGTATTGGCTTTTCATTGGGACAACCTCTTCTTGTAGCCATACCAACCAACCCCTCTTTTTTGTATCGACCAGGTCCTTTCTAACATTTGGTTTTATAGATAGGGCTTTCGAGAGCTCTATATATCTGCCCACTTGCTCTTGAACTATCGTATACCATAATACCCCACCCCTTTCCCGCTTTTCCTTCCCATATTACATATATATATGTATATATATAGCTCTTGTACATCGATGTGCACTTTGGCTCCAAACATGAGATGTCATTGCGTTGCATTTCTTCGACAAGTGGACTTGCTCGATTGCTCGATGCCTAGTGCTACTGGCTTTCATCGAGTTTAGGCAGCAGGCCATGTCGAGGTTCTTCTTACGCGGACGCAAAAATCAATCCCCCAAACGACCGCCGCCGCCGGCTTGTCCGCGATCCAGAAGAACACAACGGTGTCTATTGAAGCAGACATGACGACTGCAGCATTCTTAGTTCAAAATGGCCAAAAAACATACAAGGTTTATCTGCAAGCTTTGCAAACTGGTGGTACAACTGTGGATGCACTCTGTGTCTAATGGATTACAATACGTGTTTTAGCAAGCCGGCGCCAAGCCGTTTACATCAGCCCTTAAACAGGACGGTTCCTGGCGGAGCATCTGGGCATTTTTCTGAGATAAGCACTTAAGACCGCCTAGTAATGCAGATTTAAATCATCCGGATTCTCGTCGACGTGTAGGGCGTTATTGAACGAAGCTTTAACAAAACTCGGCATAACTGCACAGTCTCGCACACACAGCAGGCATTTAAAATCTGGACGAAGCCCGTAAGCGCTTTAGCTTTTGAATTGAAGGGAGCAGCGCAGTGTAACTTGAGTCAGCACGTCCATTAGGAATGTCTCTACCGGCCACGTTTAAACACTTTATTCACATAAATGTGTTCATTTCGATTATAGCATTAAACTAAGCGACACAAGTTAGTCCCGATTAGGTACTACATTGCTACTCACCTGTGTTTGCAATAAAGGTGTTTTTTTTAATTATTTTGTTCTAACAACAGCGCGACAAACAGCAATGTAGTCCGAGCTTACACGTAACTACCACGTACTTATTCGTTTGGTTACAGGTCACAGGAATTCTACCATCTCAGCGATCTTGTCGAGTACTACAAAAGGATACCAATATATACTAGCCCGCAGGATACAAGCTTTACTAGTGAAACCGTTTAAAAAACCATAAAAACAAAAAACTCATGCAATAATATGATCTCAACGTGTACGTTAAAACTCTAGTGGTAGACAAAACGTAAACAAACACAGAAGATTGCTGTGTACTCTAGGTTTTGTTTTTTGTTTAAAAATCATTGCAAACACAAGCTTATACAAGCGTTTATAAGCCTAGAACGGATCTCGTTCTTGTCTGATCAAGCACCTATTTCACAACGTTGTAACCTAGAAAATATGTAGTATAGTTGTACATCATTGCTTCCTTGAAACTTACGTGTGTCGATAGTGATGTGCAGGCCTATTGGCCTGACAGAATTAAAACACTGCCCCGCAATATATCTAATTTCATATATTTAATTAACGTTTGTATATATA
>QVRM01003077.1:0-35720 GCA_003439945.1 Dermanyssus gallinae
ACAGTACATTTGCAGTGTTCACCGTTCGTGTGGGGCTCCCTACCGCTATGGCCGTCGAGTGGAATTGGTCAGCCTGTAACAGGCCTCCGGTTCCTGCACTCTTCAACAATATTTCACGGAACGAAGCCAAAACGCGACCGCGCCGAGCGACTGACAGAGAACGACTAGAGCAGACGGCATAATTATGATCGATACGATCTAAGCAAAAAAGTGACACGAATAGCCACTTTGTTTTGTACGAGTGTGTATAATAAAGAAATCATTACAATTAGGCTTAAAGCCTTAAGTCAGGTTTATTTTGTGCTTGCAGAGCTACGAGAGAGGCAAAGAAGGAACTATATTGTCGGAAATAAATACATTTATTGAAAATAGATATTCTTAGTGAGCAAGGAAGGACAATTCCCTTCTTTGTGTACAATTCTTGCTATATGAGGGGAGTTTTTACTGCATAACAAGATTCGATTGGCCCAAACAGTAAGTTGGAAATGCTATGTCAACACGGGCAAAGCTAAAGCGTATATGCACGTAAATATTAATGAAGTACGATAGATTACATACAAGTATGTACAGCGCTATAACACGTCCGCTGGAGTTTTCTTTGGTTTAAGCGCAAACATCTTTACTTCGTATAGCCCCTTGGGAAGCCTGAAATAGATACGACACACACACACACATATATATAATATATATATATATATATATATATATATATTATGAGAAACCAGGATCTAATGGACTTTGTATGCATATTACTCATTATACAACATCCAACAAACAAAACCACATAACGTTTAAGCAAAGAAAACATATTTTTCAAACATCTCAGACAAACCGGAGAAAAAGCTTACGGGAACGAATTTATTTGTGTATGGCTTGTGCTCGCCTGAATCGACCTTATTATTCAAATGTATATCAAGAAGAGTTCCTCAACATCGCATACCCATCACTCGGAGGACGCAGATAAGCACAAGGGACTTCCTTTCGCTAATTGAGTTTGAACTGCGGCCACTGTTTACGAAACCAGTGCGTACTAAACAAACACGGAATGCTCACTAACCTAAATAAACTCCAGACCCACTCTATTTCAGTACGTAAAAACAAATTGACCCATGATGCATGGCAAGCATCATACATCGTAGTTCCGTAGAAGTCAAGGCTGCCTACCGTGTAGGCTATCATGGAAAATATCACACAGTAACGTGCACATAGAGGCATTTGGTTTGACCAACCATTCATATGCTAGAGTCATCCAGTTGCACCTTTAAGGAACTTCGGGGTGTCAATCACCTATAAAAAAAAACATTAAAAGCTCGCATTTCATCGTACTTTAAGTTTTTTTTTTTACAAACTGACCGTAATTGTTTGCGTTCTCCAACTACTCTTAGGTTGGCCCTTCGAAAGATGTCAAGCATGAGTGTACGAGGTCTTGTCACGGACGAGTCCTTGTTGTCCATCTCTACCGAGCACGATGACAGGTTGTCCTTGATACAAATTATACCTAGTCGCAGTAGTGGGCAAAACTGTTATTCAGGAGGATGGTGGATACTAAGCTATGCTACGCATGCACGTTTCAGATAAGAAGTACGTTTTCCGCTTTACCAACCACAGATTGCGACGAAAGACATTCTTGTTTTCATACAGCGATACATCAAGCAGTAATATTGTTACAAATTAGTAAGCTTATACAACATATTTAACCACACTTTACTAAGGACTAAAAATGAATTGTACGCTATTTTATAACTAAATAAAGCATGGAGTCCGTAGAGAGCATAGCAACAGAGATTGTCCATAACTCGTGAATAATTGTTTATTTTCCTTTGTTTTTCTTTTATGTAGATGACATTTCGCAAAACTGCGCTTCTAGTCGCAAGGCTGCTATTCATATGCTTGCTGATAAATGTCTTTATTTTACATTTTCCTAAGTAAGAGAGCAGCATATAATGTACTCACCATTTTCGCGTAACCCCTTTGCAGCGCCCTTGAGAAACTCGATGAAATCGTCATCCGTTAGATGACCCGTCACCTAGATTCAAAAATGTAATGCTTTTAGATGCAGCAAACTTGTACGTTGTAAGCTTTATCATGGGCTGTGGGATTCATCGGTGGTGATTTCCATAATGTACGTACGGAGTAAACTGGTCAATCCGCCGCGGACCCGCGGTCGATCCGCCCTACGTTAACTTTAGTAACGCCTACAACTGAAAAATTCGGGGGAAGGGTGCAAATCCCGCATGAGATGCATGACAACTGAATCTCATGAGCGAATCGGCAGACTTAAAAACGATTTATCACAACTGCGTATAACACTACAAAACCGCCAAGTCAAAGAGAGATGAGAACGAGCTGAAGCTTTCCTACAACACTGCCGCTGTACTATCTATATGTTGCGACTACAGAATAGATGTATATATATATATATGTGTATATATATATATATATATATATATATAAATAAGTTGGAATCAATGACTGCAAACAAACAACAAATATAGAATATTGGATAAGGTTTTATCAAACGAAACAACAAATTTATGTGCGTTGATACTCTATGTTCAGAACGCTCATAATTACAGCTAAGTTTAGACCAAACAGCTAGGTTTCTACTTAAGAACTTCGTAACCTAGTGAGTTTCTAAAATAAAACTATACTTTAGTTGACTCAATATTTTAAAGATACCCACCCACTGTAGCCAGATGACGTCGTATGGCCGATCTGGATCTGGCTTAAACGACTGAAGACCTACGCAAATCTTGCGACCAACCTACGTAATCAATAAAAGAACATCAAAACACAATGTTAAGATTAAACAAGGTTATAACAACACCATGTTAACTTTATATATATAAATATCCTATGCTCCTACACTTGTGTTGACCGCCTTACAGTTTCAGATGGCTTGGCCCTTTTGGAATGATCAGGAATGCCCTTGAGGTCCACATCTGGATATTCTCTAAATCGCGCATCACTTCTCATTGAGCATTCCCAAGTGAAACGCAACCTTTTAATTTTGCAAACGACAAATAGTATGCAGTCGAACACGGGGGGTTATCAAAAAGTTTTATTGTTGCCAAATACCGTTTTACATTATTTTACTTTAAATTGCTCTTCACTTAGATTCAAGGGAAGGACACAGTCCCGTTCAGTCTCTCATAACACAAGCTCATGTAAGCACAACATGGTCTTAACTGCATCGAGATCTATTGCTTATTATTTACGTGAAAAAAAAACCACCTAAAATACACATTAGCACTATTAACGGGTAAGTTGGCTTAGTGGCAAAGCCTTTGACTTGCACTCAAAGGCTTTGCCAGACCGGCCACTCTTAAATTGGTTTGCGTGGTTTCCAATTTAGACAAGGTAAATGCCGGAGTGGATTAAAAATCAGCCATTACATGAAAAAACCGTACACGGGCAATTAGCTATACGAAAAAATAAAAAAAAGTTAGAGCACCAGAGATAGGTGATTGAAATAATCAAATGAGTTTAACTACAATTGAAGAAGCCATACGACATTAAAACTGCATGCGGATTATAGCTAACCAAACAGTGATATCTACAAAACAATCTCCGCGAGCCGTGGTGTATGTCAGATAAAGCGAATGTGTGAGCAAAGAACACTGTCTCTCTGAAATCTCACCTTATGTTTACGCTCCCCTAGATAATCGTCGGCCTTGTCTAGGAAGTGCTGATTCTGTTCGAGCATATCCACCTGAATAAAAAGATGGCAATCATTTTGCAACTACGACATTCTTTTATCTTATACGTACGTATATATACATTATATACCACATCCATGCAAAATAAGGTATGCAGGTTTTGAAATTACGGGGGAAATCTGGATACAAACCTCAGAAAACATTTCTGCCAGTAAATCTCTCGTAACGCGACCGATGCCCGCTCCACAGTCCAGTGCACGCAGGGTTCCTGTTGCATTTTGTTTCTTCTGAAAATGGGCATGAACGAGTCGATTGAAAATGAGTGCAGTCATCGTTCTCACTTCCCTGACACAACGCCTGTTATAGACAGGGCAACGCCACAAAAAATACAAATATTAGAGAAAACCGGTTTACTATCCTAACAAAATAAAGAGGTCATGAAAATAGCGATATGAGCATGTAAGATGAAATCAGCTGGAACCTCCGTCTCTCCACGTGGCGGCATGCATCCCGTAAGTTCCTAACAAATCGCCTGTCTTACTCATGGCTCTAGACTAATGACAGTATCAAAATTAGCCTGAAATTGCATTGAGGAGATACGGAAGTACGACAAATGGTGCACATAAAAGGCTATGAGACAACGATTTGTGCTCCTGTACCTCACAGAATTCCTTGAGGAAGCGTTTGCTAGCCCCAACGTCGATATGCGAGATTTCAGAGAAACCGCCGAGCATGCCATCGATAGTCGCCTCGATGCCCTCCCAGTATCGAGCTCCATCAGCGTAGAAGGATGGTCGCCTCTGGTTAGCCACATAATTGTCCACCTCACTCGACGTTTTATCCGACATCGTTATTTGACTGGAAAGTGGAAAGCACTTCATGTAACATACAAAGCAATGCAAAAATCAATCACGGCCTCCCAAAATAAAGAGAAGAACAATCATGATGACCTACCGGCCAACTATGTCATCATGAAACAACATTATAAACGACCCTATAGCATGCCAATAGTCAAATGACAAGAGATTATGTGTCTGATTAGTTTTACGTCATCACCGCTTAACGTAGCACATCACCACACAACAACGGTTGTCGTTGACAGCGGAACATAGGAACGCACGCTACATCTGCAGCATATCGGACATATACATAAGAAACAAATGAGGTGATGCCGTATTTGTTAATACAGATTGCACTAAAGACCCAGCTCGAGATTGCTAACCCCGTGCCATGTACGCAGCAAAAAATAACATATTGGTGAATAACGCTCTAATACGGTTGTGAACAGGCTTTGGCACTAATGAAGCACTTAAACGGAAACAAAGTTTTTAGAACTACCATCTAATATGTATGATGTCCATCCCATAAACAAGTGAGCAAATGACCGTCCTAGAGAACTGCTAATAGTATACTATGCACAATAAAGACTTTTTTTCGCATTTAGATATTGTCTTCCGTCAAGACTAATAGCTTTAGGGTTTTAAAAGTTGATAGTAGATGTGTGCCCATTGAGCACAAGAATCGATCTAACTTGGTGTGCGCACTCGTGTCTCCGTTTTCGTCGATGAAAAATGATTGCGACTTACAATAATTGTATACACACGTGATTTTCAGGACGATTCTAATCCAGACTTGTTCTTATAATACAAAGCGCCTGCAACCAGTGTTGAACAATTGCGATGATCCAAATATGAGAAACAAGACGAGATCACATAACCCTCACTGTGGTGCTTGCGGTTCTCCCTCAACAATGCACTGTTACGATATGAGGCAAATAACACTTCGAATGTTTATCGTCTTGTATCGCATTGCGACCGCGTTCGAAACATTCATCGACCGAACTGGACTGACTAGCTAGAGCCACAGTAACAGCATCAACCAACCCGCCCCTCCGTCCGTCCGTCTGTCTGTCTATTTACCGTGAGCTCAATGGAGACGAGCGCGGGCAGCAAAATGCGCGCGACTCCGTAGCGCCACCTGGCGGTGACGCGAGTCGATTTGACGACAAGTCAATTTGGCTTCTTGAGCGTTAAGTAAACAGTTTTATTAGGAAACCCTATTGCTATCGTTTGTACTTGTTATTAAGACTGTATTGATACAGTACAGTATGTGTATGTTGTTTAATATTAATATGGAATATTTGATAACCGGTAGCGTTTGTTTGTTATGTCTTTTAACCAGGCTTTAATACAGTCATGTTTGCTATTAATTTACAAAACGTAATACCACAATTTGATGGTATGAACGTTAACTGCTCAATCTCGTTGATTCCACCCCATACCTATGAGTAAGCACACCCTGGAAAAGGAAGCAAGGAAACGATCAATTTGAGATATGATGGTGAGTCACGAACGCTCTGTCATACCGAAATGCCTCACAATACCGACAGGAGCCCGACTGAACGTAGTTTAAGTTTAATGTTGTTGCTGTTGCTGTTGACGAACCCGTGATTGATCAACAGCTGGTGAAGCTTATTAGAAAAGGCAAGAGTTAGATACCGCGTCAAGTGTAGATAGGCATTCGTAAAGTGTGATGCAGCCAAATAGTTGCGTTATATTGTGGGCCCCGTTCTGTAACTGTTTGTCGAAGTACAGAATATAATAAAAAGCTTCTTTATTAATGTTATAAAAGACTGACTGGCGGGACCTCTGCAGTCGTCCTGTTGTGAATATCCCTGGCCACGCTCCAGGCGAACATATTATTAATATGCTCCGTTCTTGCAACGCATCTGAACACATGCATTATTTGGGTTGGGATACTATTATACATATAGGCCTTCTACAGAAACTAATCCCGGCGACAAAGGAGAAGGCGGTTAGCACAATGGGTGGATCGAACTCCCCACGGCGTGTGACCATACTCAACGACACAAGTCCAGAAGTTGACTTTGCTTCCAAAGACGTCGCTCAACGATTCAACTCTGCTCCTTCATCTCTACGGAGCCAGCAGCGACCGGCAGGATTCTCTGAGGGAATGACAGCGGGTACCCATCGTACAGCGAGATGAGCGGACATTCATATCAGGCCGAGATGGATAAACTTGACCAGGAATGGAGAGCGCGTGTTGATGGGCTTCACCGACAGAATGAGCAGCTGTATACACTTGGCACTAGCAAATTTACAGGAGAGGCTAGTCGACGGGTATCACAAAACAGTCAAAGCGCGGTTCTGGAATGTACCGAAAGCACGGCAAGCAGATATTATAATGCTTCAGATTTGGGCATCAGCCACGCGACTGCATCTGTCAGCGGCTTAGTGACCATCCGCCTGGCTAATGATGGTCTATCTGCTTGGATCTGTGTCTGTCGACGTGACATCCATCCGACAAACCAGGACATAGATAGAATGAAACACATGCAGGACTCTCGTCTTGTACATCCACTCGCGGCCAGGCTCAGCAGATGTTTTTTTCGGAAATGTGTGCATGATCTGGTTCTTATGATTGATTCAGGTCTGTTTTGAGAATGTTTCGGGTTAAGTTGCGTTTGCAACGAATTATATTAATACCTTTGGCGGATTATAAATGTGTTTTTTTTTATATGTGCCACTGTCTGTCATTATTTTATAGATTTTAAACTTTGAATGAGTTAGTTATAAAGTTTTAAACTTTTATTGTGGTAATTATACTCAATTTCATTGCGTTATGATTAAATTATATTATTGTGACAATTATAATCCATTTAATTGCTTTATGATTGATTGGGTTCAGTACAAAGTCGTTCTTTTTGATCTTTTGCGAAGTCCTTTTAAAAATCGCACATCTTTGATCAAACCTATGTATTTATACAAATATGGATACCATTCAAGTGGACAGTATAAAAGTTTGGATAACACAATCGATTTGTACAAGCGAAGATACATCGTAGGCTCCTAGGTAGGAGCAACATCGTAGAAACAAGATGTTCACATGTATCAATGCTGCTTTGACTAGTTCTTTGATATGTGCGAAGGTGAGATCCGCCGATATTAAGATTCCAAGATCTCGGGTCACGTTGGCCGTTGGCAGTGTTGACCCATTGCGTAAGTAGTTCAGCTCGGGGGAACCGTGTTTCACAATGAGACATCTATGAACGGAGAGCTGCATACTATTTCCAATGCACCACCGGCTAAAACCGTCCACAGCAGACTGTCGAGTTCACTATATATTTTAAGATCGTCTGCGTACAAAAGATATACCATATATAAAACAAATATTATGTCCAAAAGCGGAGAGGCGCAGCTGCAGAAGTATAAGCGTGTACCGCGCTTCCTCGGTACCTGAAAGCACCCTAATTAACATGTATCAAAACTGGAATAAATACTGGTAGAAAGCGAGGGGCGTCTGCACATAGAAAAAGAGGAAGATCCCTAAAAACGAAATATAATACGCGCAGTAAATCGTTGAGAAGGCACGCGAGGCGTCTACAAGAAACACTTGTCGTAAGTCTGCAGTGATTTCCTGAATGCAAGTTACAAAAGAAACGGCGCCTTGAATTAAAAATATTTGCATTAATCTGATGCACTCAAATGTAATCTAGGATATTAGAAAAAAAAAAATATATATATATATATTTCTGTGTTTACGTACTTTGCACAATTTATTGCATTTCTCCGATTTATCTTACAATAGTATAGCATAGTAAAATCACACGGCACCTGTTGCATGTGACACCATCTCTTCTCTTGTATGAGGCTTAGTACAATACATATATGTCAAAGGCTTGGATAGCGCCATGGATAGAACATGCATTCCATCGGCCACAAAATAATGATAACATATATGATAGCTTTCGCTCTTGGTACATTTTACAAGCTATGACTGTATTCAAGTTTACTCGCAGCGCTCTATGACGGATGTGTATATATATATATATATATATTTTTTTTTTTAAATAAAGTAAAGTCAGACTTAACGCACACTAACGCAGACGACATTTGTCTCTATTTAGTAATGGTACTTAACATATCTTCACAGTGAGACCGTCGATTGCAGGAATTCTCTTGTACCGTCAGTTGATCCACATCTACGAATAATAATTTATGCATGTTATTGAACTAATCTACTTCACACGATATTCAGAGCTTCAATAAGGTATAAAATGTACAAAAATAACCGTGTTTATCTTACAGCGGAAGTGGTGAGCAAACTAAGTGGTTTCTGGTAACAGTGTTGTTTAGATAAACCCTCAGCACAGTGAGCACAGCCTAAAACGGGATCGTGTGGGAAAGTCACTTGACCGTGCTCTGCTGCTCAACTTCAATGGACACGAAGGAATGGCTGTATATATATATATATATATATATATATATATATATATATATATATATATATATATATATATATATATATATATATATATATATATATATATATATATATACTCGTGAGTACTACAACGAGTATATATATATATATAGTGCTACAGACGACTCAAGGAGGAGCAGAACTCGATAAGGAGTGTCATGAGACAAGATCTCTTAACAACCAAGCAAATAAAATGATTCAGTTATGCGCGCCCCGGAAAGCCAGCATAAAAAAACAAGTTTCCAAATTAACAAAACATCAAATCAAATTAAATTGTGAGTATCTAATGAAACAATGCGCCTAAGGATCGGCAAAGATACCTTATGAATTCTACATTTGTGAGTCTCGTATAAGATTTACTATTCCTTGTATGCCATTGAAAGATATGGTAAATCAGTTACACGATTCAGGTCGTAGCATTGGTTCACTAAACTAACTAGAAAACAGCAACTATGCCTAGACAAAATACGAGTAAGATATAATAAGTTAGCCATTTGAAATAGCTGCACCGCACCAATATACTGTAGTATGATGTAGATATACGTAAACGTATTTACTGGCGATACGGTCCGCTCAGAAGTACGTTTGACGCAGGCTCAACGTAGTTCTAATAGTCAGATCCATCACATCTCATGCGGCATTTTTTGGTAATTTCCGTGGGCGCGGCGTATCCGGCCTGGGATACGCGAAGCTCAATACAGCAGAAATTCTACCCAGCCCTTTTGAAAACGTTTACAACATGGGTGACTAGCTAGGATATATAAATTATAGACCTTTCAATATTTTGTATTTGTCGATATTCAACACCACTGATATCGTCATCGATGCCGTTATTCAACGTTCTTTAACAAACGAAATGCAATAATATATGCTCGATCGATAGTTATACTACTGTTTGGTAGGCGCGTATACTCTTAAATCCATCACGGCTAACATTATTGCAAACTTGAAGGCGTTCTGTTGCCTCAGATTCGATACATGTGCCACTAAGTAGTTTGTCGAGCTAACCCCTGCTTAAGTAAGCTGCGTTGCAACCATGAGCCTGCCTACAAAAAATGGCGTCTTCATTAAATTATGCATAGATAAATTAAAGTGAAAGCAAGTCTGGTGCCTCTTCGTCTGGGGCAATGAGCGTGTTGTGCTGCGCGCAGAGAACCGAAGCCAGCCAGGAAGTTTGCGCAGACTGGGAGGGCAAAGCGATTGTATGGCACAAGAAAGGACGATCTCGACCCCTGAAACAAGGACACAGAAAAGTTCAATACTCATCTAGACGGTGTTGTCCATCTATCTGCAACGTTGCAGTCGCTCTTGTGCATGATAAGAAAAACACATAATTGTGTTACAGCCAACTTGTCTTTCCGACAAGAGGGGCACGTGGTCAAAATGGTAATCATCTAAAGAAGCGCGCAAACAGATAAACTATAATAAGACGAGTGCGCTACTCGTTAGCTACAAACGCCCAAAGAAATCTCGGTTCTAAAAAACGTTGCCATTATCAAGCGTAAAATTCTGCTTAAGTAGAATAATTCATTCTTCCTTAATTGTTAAAGCGGATTACTTTTACTGCGAAAGCCCCGGCGCAATGGCCTTCACGGCCGTACCGAGGGCAGTCATATAAAGAAGCATTGGCTGCGAGGTTTCAACCCGGTAGAATATCTTAGCTAGATACACCGACACAACGTAAATAATATCTTAATTTTCCCCAGCACTTCTACCTCTACAAGGGTATTTTAGAAATACATTATAATAAACACAGTAAACGATGTATTCTTCTTAATAAAATGTATGATCATAACTCGACCGACCTGCGAACTTGTTTGTCTTTCGTAACAAATGAGAGGCAATATTTGGTTGGCGCCTTTCTATTCTGTTCAACTCCAACGTAGACGGCGATGTGCTCTACCAGCCACTCCTGGAATTGTCGACCAAGAAACAACAGAACGTATCCAAAACCTTTAATTGTCAACTTATTGTAAATTGCGTATAACGAAAAGTACCTGATAAATCAAACTATCGTTTCTATCATATTTTTATATTATAAGAAAGTAAATCCCAAACTTGCTGTTTTAGATTGCAAAATACAGGTAGTTCTACAAGTTCTTAAAATTAGCTTTTCAGAATTCGAATTTTTTCGCGCTTTCACCGCTATTGGAAACGGCAACTTTTCGAATGCTAGCAGTCAAAATATTATGGTGATTGGCCGTTGCGATTTCGTTTGATCGCTTTTCCCGTGCAACGTATCGGCGTGATTTTGACAAATTGAGAAAAAAGAGTTTCGAGTGGTTATCAAGCGTTTTTATTTCAAAAGTTGGAATGCGACTCAAGTGAAAACTGAGTTAGACGAGGTGTACGGTGACTCTGCGCCATATTTTGCCACTGTTTCCAACTGGATTAATGAGTTAAAAAGAGGTCGCAGGAGCACCGAGGATGAACTACGTTCAGGACGCCCAAAAACGGCAACTGATGAGGAAAACGTGGAAAAAGTGCGGAAAATCGTTGCCGCAGATAAGCGAGTGAACATAAGGGAGATAGCGGAGGCCTTGGGGATCAGTTTGGGTAGAGTGCATTTCATCCTGCACGAAAACTTGAAGATGAAAAAGCTCAGAGCAAAATGAGTGCCGCATTTGCTCAACCAAGGCCAAACAGACGCGCGTGTTTCCGCTTCACAGAGAAATTTGGCCAAGATGTCGAAAAATCCGTCGGATTTTTGGCGCAGATTCGTGACCGTCGATGAAAGCTGGGTCCATCACTACACTTCCGAGACCCAAGAAGCATCTCGCCAATAGTGTGCACCTGGTGAAGGACCTCCGAAGATGGTGCGGACAACGGCATCGGCCGGAAAGATGATGGCTACGGTTTTTTGGGACCAACGTGGAATAATTCTGGTCGACTACCTTGAGAGCGGTAAAACGATCACGGGAGAATATTATGCAAGACTGTTGGACTGCCTGAAGCAAGAACTCATCGTGAAACGGCCCGCTTTGCAGAAGAAGGTTGTCCTGTTTCACCAGGACAATGCTCCCGCACACAAGTCGCGGCAAGCAACGGCAAAACTGGCCCAGGTTCGAACTTATTGAACAACCTTCCTATTCTCCAGACCTGGCCCCCTCTGATTATTTCCTCTTCAGACATTTGAAAAATCGTCTCGGTGGAAAGCGTTTTTCCAGCAATGAAGAGGTTACAACTGCTGTCAATGCCTATTTTCAGTCTAAAGACGCAGAATTTTACTCAAGAGGTATAAATGCTCTGAAATCTCGGTGGGAAAAGTGTATTGAGCTTCTCGAGGAGTATATCAAATAAGAAAAAATTAAAAACAAGATTTGGAAAATTCTTGGTTTTCATTTTAAAAACTTGTGGAACTACCTGTATAATAAATCAATTTTAGCCATATAGTCTGTAAAATTAATACAATTGATGATAGACTTCTATATAATTTAATCCCTTTCAAGTTATACGCAAAATTATATTTTAATGATATAAGTAGCTTACCATTTTACGTATAGAATTTGCTTTTCTACATTTCACATTGCTAGTTGCCTCTGTGCGTCAACTAAGGAAGCTTATGTTTGTCTACTCTGCTCGAGTCCTTAATACTAAATCGACATATTTCCAAAAATGCATATAATTCGTTTGAGCTCATGTTAGTATCTGTTTAAATATCGCTGAATGGACACATTTCTCTAAAAGATGCACTCTGACGTAAAAATAAAATATGCGCTATCTATCTTAATTACTGTGAAAACAAAAGGTAATGAGATGTATATGTTACAAACAATTACGCCCCGCTCTGAAAGAGACCACTTTTCAACTGCAGTCCGCCTAGTCAAAAAAAGAGGAGGTTACAACGTTAACAATATGTCTTGCCAGTCACTTACGACGGCACTAACAGAGGTATCCATCCACCAAACAATACAGTGCGTTTTTCCTATACGTATCAGGAAACTTAATAAATTGTTAATATAATGATAATGCCAGTACTAAAACTTACCTTAATAACTTGCTTCTCCTTGTTGTTATTATCTTTGGCTTCCTTCCGCTCCTTGACAATTTGTACAGCCGAACGGGCAAAATTCATCGATACTTTCTTGAATGACTTTGAAGTTGCCTCTGCAAACTGCAATTGCTGTGAAATACAAAAAAAGCTAGTCATAAAACTAATCAAAAGTTTCACCCAATTTCCGGCACGCATGCAAACGCCTGGGATTTTAGTGGTTTGAGTGCTTATGGCAGGGTAGCAGAATGGCTGACTTACCTCAGATGAATTTGCGAATGGCTCCTTCATGTTCAAGAAATGAACCACGTCGTCGTAGATGAAATTTCGCTTTACAAGAAGGTAGTTGCCTTTAGCGAATGCCGAGTCCCAACCAGTCCACTGTAAAACTGCTGAAAATACCGACTGGACGCAAAATACGCATTATCAATATATATATATATATATATATATATATATATATACCTGCCCATGCAATTGAACATACCTACTGACTCGGATGAAACTTCAACTTTGCCTAGGAGACATTCATCGTTGGCTAGTGAAAAAGAATAGTCGTATTGAAAAACGTTTGCAGAAGTAGATAATGTGATGTCTATTTTTTTAATCTTCGCGTTCTACACATTAGAAATTGCATATTACACTTATAAAACAAACATATTTAGGATAATGCGCGTTAATGTGGATCATTTTAGTATCAAAGCAATGGTGCTTCGATTCGTAATATGATTACCGTTTTGCAGACTGTTAATGCGATTATTCTTTTTTTGTTAGCAATTATTGAAGATAGTTTGGAAGAAGCAGCTGAACACACTGACTATTTCTTATATCTGATTTGCATGTGGAAAAACCCGACTCCAGAGGGGACCAGCGTAGCCATAATAGAAACCTAGCATTCAGATCTGAGTAACACGCCGCAAAATGTTTTAGAAGATTATTCATCCTAGCATTCAGATCTGAGTAACACGCCGCAAAATGTTTTAGAAGATTATTCATCCTAGATTCAGAACTAATAGTTGGAATTGCCTTGAAGTTATGTATACTTAAAGAAAAATAATTTGTGATGCAGCAACAATAGGACTAACTGAAACAGCCGGTGCGATCGGTCGGATCTAGTGAGTGTTATGATGATCCCTACCTCCGAATAATGTAGTGGTCGTTCGAGTTGTTGATCACAGATCACCTCGAAGACAGCGAGCGAATTTGCACAATCCGCAAGTTTTAATTGTGCTCGAACCAGACGACAAAGCTCCAAAGCTGTCATAACGGGAGTGAGCTTAATGTTCAGACATCGGCCCCATTCTCGGTTATAGACGTGAACGCCTACAAGGATGTCGCCTGCGGGTCGTTGTGCAACTCGTGCTTCACGAAGCTCCGCCATTAGTCGTTGAATTTCGCGCTCCTTGGCAACTTCCTATCATATGAATATGATTTATACGTGAACTGTTAGCAAGTAAAATTGATTTCCCTATGCACGCGAATCTAGAAGGGATGGAAGTCAACAAAGAGAACTTAATGGACTAACTACGTCGGTGTCTGACCACAAACACAAAGTAACACAACCAGGTCTATCAACATTCCGTGTGATTCATAATTGTATAAAAATGTTGTAATATAGTTCTGTAAGTAAATGATTTTCATAGCCATAACTTCAAAAAGCAAAAATTGCGTGCATGATAGCTAAAACTAGTGCAACAGTAAAGAGCGAAGTTATTGTATACCAAACTGGCGGGAACAAATAAATAATCGTGTAAGTATTTATGGACCCAAATCTGAAAGAGTGAAGTTTCAATAATAAAACTATATATATATATATAGCTGCGTAGTGTATGATTATCTATATTTGTTAAATCAAAGACATTACCCAAACAAGGGACACTAGATACCTATGGTATTTGAGGTTCCTTATTGGCTGTCTTTAAAGCAATAATAGCTCCAAATCAACAAACCTCCTGGGAGACGTCAAAGAGAAAACAGAAGTTCGCAATCAAATCAGCTGTAACTGTCAGTCCTGCGTTGGTTTCCGCCATCGAAGTCGTTGGTGCCAGTGAGGGATCCCGGTCCAGGTAACCCTGACTAGAGGGAGATTCTCTAAACAGAATTGTCGGTCCGAAAATGGAGGCCAGATTGGTCACAGTCATACTGTTTAGCTCGTGACGATCAGCGATTGCCTATAATAAGCACGTTTTAGAAAAGGGAGGCGTTATGCTGTGGCCGGGGCTACAGAAAAATGCATTAAGTCCAATTTTCAGTCTTGAAGATTTTTAACACTACATGATTTAGTATTTCCTAGTCAGTTTGGAGTACAATCTTGATATCTCCTGAGAATTTTCGCTTGTAATATATATATATGAGTTTTATTTACCATTGCTTGTGGAATATCTATTGAATCAGACGCGCTCCCTGTGCAGTAGGTCATACAGCGTGCTGCTGGCTTTGTATAGTTTTATATTATTACTATGGTATCATTATATGTATTTTTACAAACATCCTCGTCTGTAGTGCATTTATACTAATGTTTGTATTATTACGATTGTTATATTACTACCTAATTACACAATATTTTCGTTTAGCGGAGTGTTTCCAAATGGTTCCTTACAATCGTCTACATGGATCGTCGCACTTCAGCACGATATGTTTTAAGAATTATTTTTCTACATCACACGCTCTCAATTTCCGAGTATCTGGCCCCCAGCATTCGGTTGTTAAGCATATCGGCCCTACAGTCAGCGAACAGCCCGGACGCTTGCGAGTGCAAGTCTGTCAAGTCTGTTTACCATGCTTGCGTCTAAACTAAATAGCGTTAGCATATATCACTGTTGGCACAAACATGCTTTTCCAAACCTCTTTAGTCACCATGAATCTGTTGCAGTTCCACAAAGCCTTCATTCATACAATGTTTTGTCCATTATCAGCTCGTTCTCTTATTATTGCATGCTCAGCTTTAAAATATCTGGACTATTTTTTATTATAACTCCCAAGTATTTGTATGCGTTTTTATATATTATTTATTTTCTTACTATATATACTATTTTAAAACCCAGATTTGATTCATACACCCGTTGTGCCACTCCCTCAATATACAGTAAAAACAGTGACACCAAGCAAGGACATCCTTGTCAAAGTCCTTTCCTAGTAGAATCAGATGCGTTCGACCCGACCAATATGTAGCTTCTGTTATATATTTCTTTAAATATACTGACCCATTCCTGTCCTAATCCACCTTCTATCATCTTGTTCGAAAAAGTGTTTCTATCGACCGTATCGTAGGCTCGTCGGATAACTAGGAATGTTGAAACTAAGTTCTGTTTTCCAGATCTGGCCCAATAGATACTTTCCGTTAGTACAAAAAGACTATCCTCTATTCTCCTGTCTGTTCTAAAACCACTCTGTCGTGCTCCTATTAGTTTAATCTTTTCAGCTCGTCTTGTAGCCTGTCCCTAAGAATGACAGCAAATATCCTGTATACAACGCTTGTTAACGTTATTGGTCTGCGATTGGACAATTTCGTGTTTTCCGCCCCGGGCTTTGGTATGAAGGCGACTCTCTCTGCAAACCATTTTTGAAGAATCTCTTGTTTAGCAAGAATCTTGTTGAATTCACCCGCCAGGTATGCGTACATTAGCGTACTAATATTCTTAATAAAATTTAGCGACACCCGATCGTCTCCACATGCTGTTTTGTCGTCTTTTGACCTAATAACCTGTCTTAAATAAAATAGTAAACTTTGTTTAGCTGCTCGCCAGCCAATTCAGCGTCAAACATAACATTTAGTGCCTCATTTAACTCTTGTTGTGTGTATTATTTTTCCTCTCCTCTTTCGTTATCTCCAGCTATTTCATCCTGCTGCTTTTCGTATTCCCAGAATCATCATTTTTACTGCGCTATTGTTTGTTATGTTTTTAACCCTTAAAGTTTCTCTAGTCTTATGGTATTGGCTATATCCTCGCTTAGTTTACTCCCCTGTATTCCCTCCACAGCTTATCCGCTGGTGTACCGTCTTTCTGTGTTGTCAGGACAGGCATCTTCTTAGTTGCAATTTTCTATTTAAACCTTCATTCCGCCAGGTGTGTGACTTGGTGCCACACTGACAATTGGGTTATCTAAGATTTACTTTGCCATTCCAACCTTTTTCATAAGGTAGTCCTTCCCCACTTTCTCTCCACTGTTCTAGCCCTTTTGCAAACTTTCTCTTGTCTATTATGTTTGTAGTTTTGTTCTGTTCCCTCTTTAGTTTCGGGTGCCTATTCTGACCGCTAAAAGTTATCAAACTGTGGTCGCTCCCCACATTGAGTTGTTTATCTTCGACATGGTTACAATCCAGTTTTCCGCTGTTTGGTTGGGCAGTACGTAGTCGACTTTTTTTTGCTCCTGCATAGGTGTACGTTCCCACGTTTTTCATACCTAGGTTCATATTCTTTAAGCTTGTTTGGCTATACAGGTTTTCTAAATCTCAACCGGCTTCATCGGTATCATTATCAAAGTAAAACAGATGCGCATTGAAATCCTCGGTGAAATTATATATACGGGATACGAAACTTATACAAAGTGGGCCATAGCAAGCTAAGTGGTTTTCCCGATGACAGCCAGGGTGACACAGAGCTCAATACTGGGCTCACTGCTATGGAACTTGGCATAGGACGACGTCCTGTGGCAAACCGGCCTACCCCCGGGAGTAGCCAGGATAGCTTATGCCGACGACCTAGCGGTGGCGGCACGGGGTAAAATCGGAGAACCAGCTTGAGCTAAATACAAACAAAACTCTGCACTCAACGGCGGAACGGATGAAGACTGGGGGTCTGGCACTTCTCGGAGAAAGTGAGATCATCCTCCTCACTGTCAAGAAGAGAGTTTGGCCATTACACATACATGTCGCAAGGCAAAGCATCAGTCGGTCAAAGAAGCCCGCTATCTTGGGCTCACGCTGAGCACGTCCATAGAGGACCGATGTCACCTCAAGAAGGCCGCGGAAAATCATCGAGGGCAGCCAACCCTATTGTCACGATACTCCCAAATATAGGAAGACACGAGAAACTACTGAAGACGGTAGAGGAGTCAATCGCCCCTCTTGGGGCGACCCTTTGGGCCAGAGCGACCCTTAAGACACAGAAGGCAAAACTGATTCCACGTAGAACACAACGGAACCACCGTTAGTGTGATACAAGTTTATAGAGCAGACAATGTATCCCCTGGTTCCTTGAGAGATTAAAATAATGGCATAGGAGATGTAAGGAAAGGCAAACGTTTAAGGGGAGTGGTGGGTTTAGTATGCATGTATCTCAGAGGCATAACGTTCATTCGCCAAGATCGAGTTTCAGAAAGCTCAAGATGGACAGTAAGATTCTCTACTCGTGCCCCCTTCCATAGCCATACTGTTTTGTTTTCATGTCATGGTATCTTCTACTTTTTATGCACGGCACTCTCGAACCTGCTTGTGAACAGATATACGACCAATTTGCGCTTCAGGCACAAGAAGATCACAAAGATTTACTTTAATATACAGATTGGTTAAACACCGAAGAACTCGTCAAGCATGCTTCTCATTGGTAGGCTTTTATAGAGAGGTCGATTTGTAGAGAGAACTGAAATAGGGCAAGGTCGTTCCGATCATGGGTTATCTTTTGCGAGACGGTGCAAAAATTAAAATGTACAAATGTGTAGACCAATATGTACTAGTTGCTTAGCGGGTGTGTTAGAAGTAAATATCCATTGAGTATTGCCATTTTTAGTATATAAAGATTATGGATCAGTAAAGGTTGAGAATTGTTACTAACCTTAAGGTGCGAGCAGAGAAAGCGCAGGGTAGCGTGTTCCACTGTGGGCATGTCTGAAATGATGTCCTTCAACCGAGGCAGACGCTCATCTAACGTTCCCATTTCTGCATAATTAATCACAGACAAGCAAACATAAATGCGTGTATAAAAGAACATAGAATATAAACAAAAAGTTTGCGATACACAATATTATAATACAAATACAAAACTAATTATGTTACAGTAAAAAGAAGCACACAATTAAAGAAGCAGTTAAAAGTACAGCCTAGCCACTCAGCTCTTTTGAAGTAAATTGGTCTATATAATAATATTGCAGACGCTAAAAGTCGACGACTGAAGCAGCACACACAGTGACCAGGAAACTAGTGTATGGACTACATAACTTACGCTACAAGCACGGAAAAAAGAAGTAACAACTACATTAAACTGTCCTTCAAATATAGCAGTGGTGCCACAAAGAAGACTAAACGACAAATCATACCGGCAACCAAATACGCCCACCTGCAAGAATTGTTTGTGGCACGAAGGTGAGATGTCTATAACGCGGAAGTCAAAATACTGACTGATACATCGTCGTTCGTATACAATCTCCCTCTTTGGTATGAGGCTAGCCAAAATAGTTCGATAACAACTTTGCAAAAAAGCAATTAACACATTTGATCGATCGAACCTCCTCCGTAGTTGACAAATCTAAGCTTTGAGCTTCTAGTAGCCAGCGGCAAGAGCCCGATTACAGTCCCGACCCTGTTCACGAGTTGGAGCGTTTTTGAACAACATGCATTAGCGCAGGACTGCGATGGAACGTTGGCCTAGTTGTACTCCATAGCTGTATGGAACGTTCATGAAGACTCGCAAGCCCATCATGGTTTTTGTCTGCGCCCAAAGTGCGGGCCGGCGAGCACGTCACTGCGTTCTAAATAAATGTTTAGTCTATTGTAAAGGTTCTTTAGCTTTCCATGAGCACTGGAACCGGTATGTCTCAGTGCGGAAAAATGTAGGTTTGGCTTCACAATTGCCAGCTTTAAATACGTATATCGATTGATATGGCAAAGAAAATACTGACTGGAGCACTTGATCCAGGACTCGTAGAGTCGGCGCGTCAGAAGGCAGTCGTCGAATGAGCGTAAAAAACGACGCAGCGCATTGGCGACGTCATGTGCAGTGAACTCCTCGGGTATAAGGTGAACCTCCCACGCATCTGTAAGAAAGGCAGATGACCAACAATAATCATAGGCTGAATGCAGGGAGGTTGGTGGTTGAGGTTGGTGCAATTAAATGGAACTGCAAAAAGTTATAATAGATAAAGTAATTTCACTTGTGTTCATGTGCTACCTTAAACTTTGAATGAAATAAAATTGAAGCTCTACGTGGTATCACATTTAAAACATCACCGCATATAGTTTTGTCCAATGCCCGTCAATGTCTACGTTGGGTGACTTACACTGGCCGCACTACTATCCATACCATAAAGCCACCCCCTTTTCATCTAGTTTATACGAATTCCTCTGTCGTGATCAAAATCATGATAAAAAATTGGTCTTTCTTGGTATCTATAAAAACACGTTCCAACTGGTAGGTACCCTGGCTGCTGGGGCCTATTTCATATATTGAATATCATATGTGCAACAAGATTCACGACAAGGACACAATTATAAGAAACCTTAGCATACGGTCGTCTGCAGGTGTGTGCCTTAAATAATTTAAAATTTTGCATAGTTTTAGTATATTGGTAAGTATGAAAGTAAATATGTAAGCTGTTTGCGTACCTGAGTTTGAGCATGAAAGATACATGTTAATTCAAATTAAAGAAAATCCAAAATACTAATCGCAGCCATTATGGCCTGGAATTAAGTTTAGGAGAATAAAGTCATCCGAAGATGTCCTAAATACATACTTCTCTTTAACGCCTCCACGAGTCGTTCGATCTTGACATGTGAACCGGCTAGTCGGTAAACGCCGGTCAGATCAGCACCGTGCGCCGACACAAAGTTCACACATTTCTCGATCGCCAACGGAACATTCTCGGCGGTCAGGTACTGGTCACTGGATACGGGACAATTCATCGAGTTGTCAAAAACAGTAATGAGAAAGAAGGGCTTAGAAGGAAGGGAAAGCACATTTGCAGAAATAACACAGTGAACACACACATCAGTGTGCGATTAAACTTCCCCTTTATCCTCCCATTATAAAGAAAATTACAGCAGCCTAGCTACAGCAGAATATGTAATACTAGAAGCCATTCATAGTCATCTTCTTGAATATGATGCACATATGATAAAGATGTGTAGCGTCTTACGCATGCATATCAATTATATAACTTACAAACACATCATCAAATATGAAGATCCGATAATGTAACGCGAGTAAATGGCATTCTTCTGACGTTATTGGTTCACTCTGAATGATAAAACGGGGAAATGGTTGCCTCGTATCTTAGGGGGGAAGCGCTTCCATGTCCGAAAATTGGAAGGATGCTCGGATTCGATGACCCTAACAACTGGCATTCCCCAGGGCTCAGTTCTAAGTTGCGTCTGCTCTGTGTTCTACATCAGTGTTGTCCTTTCTGTCGGTAATTAGATATTCGTGTATCCGTGAAGCGAGAGAGAGCTGCTGCACCCTTCTTCTTTAATCATTCGTGTATGCGAAGCTTTTATAGAGCGTGTGTGGAGCTGCTGCATTGCAGTTTGGAGAGATCCATACAAGGCAGTCTTGCACACGATCTAAGTTGTTTAAAACAGTGCACTATGAGCAACTGTTGCCCTTTGGTGGTCAAGCTCTGTGTTCAGGCATGTAAATCATGGTACCTATGTGTAACAGACTTGTACAACTAGGTCAAGCTGCCCGCAACCGGATAGGTCATTTTAATTTATAAACAACTCACCTAAGTAGTGATTTATTAAGGTAGGTTGAATGAGCTTTTTCGAGCAGCTCAAACCAAGCTTGGGTTTCATTCAAAGTTGGGCCTTTGAGATACACCGTGCGGTTGGGAAGCACAATGTGAAACATTCGCTCTGCAGGAGGGGACTTGCTCCCACCACCAGCTGAAGATTGTACACTGCCAACTCCCGCCGATCCATCAGATAACGAATTCCACTCTGAAACAATCCAATATCCATTCAACAACACGAAGCAGCTGTTAGGTAAATAAAATAAATCGTTTCACTGACATCTCAATATTTGTATGTTACATGGAGAGTATCCATCCGCATTCTAAAAATCAGCTAAAAAAGTATGTGCTAGGCGTGATGTAATTCAAATGTTGTGTTAATAACTAAACACACTATGTTAATAACAGCTAACTCACTGACCGACAGCCTTGGCTTTTCTTAGATCGATGCTGAGGTCCGTTGTTGGTCTAGCAAATCCTGGTGTCGGCCCTCTAAGCGCCATTGCTGGGTCTGCCGACGACTTCGTCAACGGCGTGTCGCCGCAATCCCCTTGGCCATCCTCATCAGTAGAGATCGGAAAGGGTGTAAAAACCTTTAATAGCACAATTCAACAATAAATCACTATTGTAAGAAAAAAACGCGTTTATGTCGTGCTATAAAAATTATTCTTGTATGTTACTCTAGGACCACAATTCCGTGTGGCATTACCCACCTTAACCAAGTTATCTTAGTGCATTTTAGTTTCCAGACGTGTTAAAATCCTCGACTGTTCTATCTAGGCTTTCGTTCTAAAATTACGTATACAGTACCTATAATTAAGCGTTTCATGGATATCGGGCTTTGTTTGTTAGATTAAACGAACATGTCTCAATCGTAACAGGAATAATTTCAGCAAATCAATGGTTTAGCTAGATGCAGTTGGTCAGCTAGAGTTCACCTACTTACCTGCAAGCTTGCACTTGTCAATCAGAGTAATTACTTTTTCACTTTAACTCATCTTCTCCTAGGTGGTTTCAGCTAGTTTATCTTGCCTATAATTTTTCCAAAATTAATGTATGCATGTATATTCAGCAAATATATAAAGCAAACCTTTCCGTGCAATACTGCTTTAACGCTCTGCCAGTTTCCTGAGGCAGAATAGCGACACCTGAGTATACCCGATGCCCACACTTCACCTGGTCAACAACGAATGCAGACATAATAGACAATTTTTAGACCATCAAAATTATGAATACTGTTTCCGTGGAATTCATTACAATCGTAGTGGTGTAATTTGCTTAACGAGAGGACTTCGTTGTATAAACAGTAATACTTTCAAATCGTACTGAACTAAACTGAATTGTTCACCTTAAAGTGGTATCAATTAATACAATTTATCTTCACCATGCACTAAAGCAGTGTACTGTAGAACCCTTGGTTACATTTTTTGCATACAAGTATGCGATAGCGGTAAATTTCTGCAGTAAAAATTGCATACACGTTTACAAAATGTAATCTTGTCGTCTATATATATATATATATATATATATATACATATATTCTTGCCAGGCGGATCGAGAATAGTGTTATAAATAAGACTATTTCCCGCGTGACTAAAAGCGTTGGCCTTCAATGTAGTTTGTGAGTGTAGCACTGTAACCAATGCAAATCCGTCCATTTAAGCGCATTAACGTGCTTACCTTGTAGGTTAAGACTTTCGGGGTTGAAAGACTGATTAACTCTTTGGAGAAAATCTGCTCGTTCAATAGCCGACATGAAACCAAGCCCTCGGTTCACACCGCTAGCACGCACATCCACGAGAAATAAACTCGGTGTATTCTTCGATGACGGACTATAAAACGCAGAATATATATATATATATATATATATATATTGCAGATAAAATGCAAACATCTATATGAAACTTTGTACGGATAAAGTTTGTGGCCCTTTCCTTTTGTTGCGTGTTGTTCTCACTTGCACTGGATACCACCGAACGCGTGTTTTTGCCTCGATTAACTAGCGCAATCACCTCATATACTCAACGTTAAGGTTTCGCTAGCAATAGATACATCACAATACGGGCTTTTCTCGCAGATATCATTACGACTTCTTAAAGCTAATATCATCAGGCATTAGCGGGGCAGATAGGCCTATGTTTATTACATAGAGTAGGCAATAACTCCTTCCCGAAAACGACTTATATACGCTCAACTCCTTCCTGAAAACGACTTATATACGCAAAAAATTCCCGTACATTATACGTAAACAAATTTCTAAGAATTTGGGGCATTTTTAGAGCATTGGGTTAACCGTAGGAGTTTTGGAACAGCATTATTATGTAATATACCCATATTAATCTAATTACTTACCAAATGTCTCTCCTCGCAAGAAGAAGGGTTATCTCATCACAGCAGAGACACAACGATGGACTTGTCATCTGCGTATTTGACAACAAATGTAAAGCACTATTAGCAAAACCATTATTTCCAGAAACACTATTTGAAACTGCAAAATGTACGTGACTTTTTAGACGAAATCTCAAATCCCGATAATATATGCTAAAACTACTACCAGCGTTGAATGCTATAGAGTGTGTATGAATAATGATAATGATGATAAATGCATAATATAATAGTGGCACAGTAAAGTACAAACGAAAAAAAAGAAAGCTTATAAATCTTCTTACTGAGTCGTTGTCGTAGAATTTGAGGAATCCATCACCAATCACACACAGCCGCTGGCTATAATCTGTAAAAGACAGACAAAACGTTAGAAATATATATATATATATATATATAACTTCATGTAGCCAATCTCGTTTCTCAATATCAATTCTATACTAGTGTATTTACCTCATAGCAAAGCTGTTCATAATGTGAGTAATTATTATTAGACACATATTGAATAAATAACACAAATATATTGATAAAATATGTATAACGAAATAGTATATATGTACTTCTAAGGCAATACCTTTTCTTCCATCGAGTTGACTAAAATACACGAGAATCCCATCGCTGGTATCACTGTCGGCGGAATTCGAATCCCAACTTTCCGTTGAGACGGTTACAGGAAGACTCTCTGAAGATTCATTTAAATGAGCCAAATGTTACTCCATCACACGTAACTACAGCTTAAATTGTAGCAAGCTGAAACTCTAGACATTTGTTAAAGATATTCACGGTCGACAGAGACGACATAAAATGTATACTAAAATTTGGTTAAAGATACTCGCACATATATAACACGCTGCAATTAGACAATTAGTATTCAACAATCCGTTATCCCACTCTGTTTTTACCCTCCGCGTCGTGTTTACTACCTGCATCTATTGAACCCACCTCTCTCTGTAGCATTCTTAATTCGAATACTAAACCTTAGCTTACTTTATACTTTTCTATGTATACATTTTGACATCCTCCCTTCCCCCTCGAGAAACTCTCTGGCGCAATTAAAACAGCAGCCCAATGCAAATTTTATCACTTCTCTTTGTATTGCTTCTAACTTTCTTCCGACCTCCGCGTTGAAGACCAAGGCGGCATTTGCAAATGTCAATCCTAATACATACATCGCCTTCCATAATATCTTACTATATCTTTATTAAACCCCCTTACACCTTACTGCATTTCTTCCTCTTTCAATCTTCTTCCTCCGTAAAATCGCTTCTTCTTCTAAATAATTATCCCCTGTAGTCATTGCTGCCACCCCAAGATACTTGTGCTGATTTACATAGTCCAATTACATTCCCTGTAATACAAGCTTTTGCCCAACCCCATTAAATACTAGAATTGCGCTCTTTTTTTAATTAAACACCATGCCCAGTTTCTCGGCTGCTTTCCCACATGCATCCAACATTTGCTGAACTTTGCTAGTGCTTCGTCCTGACACACATATATATATATATATATATATATAAACATATATACACTAATGCATGTGTGTATACGGAACTAACGTTTTCGCAACAGTCTGCTAGAAACTGTCTTGAAAGCTGAGGAGAGCCTTTTGCTTCCACTTCGCTGCGGAGAGGAGCTCGTGGTCGATGCTGCGCCCGTGGCACCAGTTTTTGCATTCGGTAAACAATTCCTCGAGGCCGATAACATACCTGCAGTAAGTCATACACAGACGTATTGACCAACAAAACTAACTTTAATAGCTTGTGGATTACACATAAGTGTATCGGATCCATCGTAAATTAGTGTGATAAAATTAAGATTAATTGTATTGACCATGATTTTAACTTAATTAGAAGTTGTGGTGTTGTACGCATGCAAATAACCGATAACACTATTGGCAAAAACGTGATTTGGAACAAGATGGGAGTTAGCTTACGTTGCTTAAATCAAGTATAGTAGTAGAAGTATTATATGAAGCCGTTATTAAAATTACAGGCACATTTTAAGCAACTGTTATGTGATAAATACCTTAAGATCTAAACCAAATAATTAAGTAACGTATTATTGTTTGCGTTTATGCTGCAAAAATCGACTTCACATATTCTGTCTAAAATAGCATAAATTATACAACCGACCTTATAGTTTTTATAGACCTGCAAACAAGCTACCTCGTGTTGGTGTGCCGAAATAGCTCAATATAGTTATAGATCTAATTCGTCATAACATAATACCGAGAGTATTAAGTCACGTACAGTATTAAGATCATTTGTCACTCTCACTCTGATCTCAGAAAATACGCGCAAATAAAAACAAGCGGTGTCACTGCGACAACAAAAACTGAAGTTTACTGCATGTTGTGGTATTTTGCAAGCAATTGTCTTAAAAACAATTAGCACATCATCCAGTCAGTTAGATCTTACTTACAGGAGCCTTGTGTGAGTGAAGGCATAGAATTTAGATCAGTGCTACCATCCTCGGAACTGGCCGTCAGCTCCCGGTGAGGTATATCACAGCTGCGAATCTGATTTGTATCCAAATACCATGAGCTCAACGAATTTCCACCCTCTCTGCAAGTATGATTGATCACAAGATAATAATCATAAGATACAAAACAATGATCATACGATTATAAATACTCACCAATGTGCGGAAAGTCTGCAAAAATTGTAGCAGCATAATTTCTTGGAAAAGAGAAAAATAACATTGCCCAAAGCACAGTAATGCTTTATTCATGTGGGGTTCGGTGTAATAGCGTCGGTATAAGCTGTAGTATATTCTGAGGCATTATAAGTAAATACATTGTTCTACTAGAGAGGTCACTGTCAATAAAAGACGCAACGCCAGTGCCAGGTTCATGCGCCCCAAAGAATACACGCTACATCGAACTGGATCGGGAACACCATTTTGTATTTACGAACGAGTAGAGGTTTTATCTTCCTTATATAGTATATGCTGCAGTATAAAGTGACCTCTGATAAAAAAAACCTAATAACAAATCTCCAATGTCAAATGTGCGTGTTCCTACGGCGTAAACATATTGGTCACTTATTTTTATTGAGCCAATTTAGAAAACATTAGTAGCGGTTTTAAACAAATATAACAATTTCTTCTTTACATTTCATATTTGTTAGTAAGGAAAGCTAAAAGTAATTTTGGCACGTAGTGCGCTAAGTTATTGCCGTTATATGAGTATACCAACTACGAGAGATGTATATGTTTAGCTATTGCTAAATATCACATCAACTTTAATGTCTGCTTGAATTAATCTGCACAGTGCAAACGCACTATAAATTCATTCAAAAGCCACCACCGTACAAGCCGGTTTGGTGAAAACAAATACGGAGATGTGCTTCTCTGCACAGGGAGTACTGTCTACTGGAATCGAGTAATATCTAGAATACAGGCAAGCCTTTAACAACGTACGAAGCGAGAGCCTCCTTCAGAGGCGACGTTCCAGTGACGTTCTGCAGTGAGAACTTGCGATGTTCCTGGTAGGATCGCGAAGCCCGTGGGGGCGTCACCTCACTCTTCGGCGGTAGCGGAGGGGGTGCCTTTTGCCGAGGCGCGGGCACGGGCGGCGGGCGAGCCATAATCTATTGTCCAGTAAATAAATAAAAATATAACAACGCAAGACAAAAAACTCGTTATTTAGTGCAAACTTAGGTGCAGAGCGTTATGTGCGTTTTTGCTATGATACAGGTGATATTGTTAGAGTTTGTAACTATTATCGCTATGTTGGCCAAACCTCTGAAAATGCATGACCACTCAGCAGACTTGTTTTTGTTGGAGACGAACTACTAAACTTTTGAACATTTATCGGCAATGTGTGATCTTTCGTGTAATATAAGTATTGTTTACAGCTGTATATTTTGTGCATGTTATCTACACGATTTTTGGAGCAGTTGGTGAAGCAGTGAAAATGCGCACATTAGTATATCTTATACATGTTTATATAAGAACATATCTTGCAAGTTGTATTGTTTTTTGGTAATCGCTATCGTAGTACAGTTCTAATTTATTAAAACCGTATAGATAACGTGGAAATGAGCCAATGCACGGCTTGGTCACCACTCGGGTGGTAAATAGAGCTTCCATAGTTCTATACTGATTATACAGTAAGTTGCTGCCGAATGCCCTACTATGCACACCATATTAGTTATTAAAAATAGCACAAAGTATATAACTGATCGTACGGTTCTTTTAGATTATCTGGAGACAAGCTAGCCTATGATCGTGTGCCTAAATATGACAGAACAGCTTAAGGAATTGTTACAAATGCAAGCATTACATTCTTATCGTACATACGCAAAGTACAAGCATTGAATTTAATGGATATTCTGCTAAAAAGCATGTAATGCTCGGTATCAACAATGCGAGCAATGTTGATAGTATCGTTCTAAAACGTGGCTGGATATATCCCGCTTGCGTACCGTCAATACCTGTTCGTTGTGTTCCGTTGCAGCAGGGGCGCAGGCGGCGGCGACAACGAATGAAGTCTGTGCCGTGGTTGGCATGGCTTTCGATCCGCCACTGGTACTGCCAGTGATGCTGCTCCTGGCGCTGCCGCTACTGCCGGTACTGGAGCAACTGGCGTCACTAGCGCTACAAGGAACCGTAGACGGTGGTGGCTGGTGGCCAGTGGTGGCGGTGGTGATGGTGGCTGCTGCTGGGATCGGCGACTGCGGCCTCATCGGTACCCGTGCGGGCTGCAGTTGCAGTTGAGCTTGTCGCGAATCGGTCGGCTTGTCCAGGAAAGATGGTGACGTTACCAGTGAAGTTGGCGTTGCAGCACTTAGAGGTGTGGCCAATGGTGGACTCCTTGATGGTGGTGGCGGCGGTGGAAATCGTGGTGGAGGACTTGACGGTGGAGGACGACTTGGCGGAGGTGGAGGTGGAGGACCCGGTGGGGTCGTTGCTAGCGGAACGTCGTATGCAGACTCGTTGAATAACCACGAGCTGAGGTCAGAACCCTTTAGACAGACCCGCCAATCGAACAGAATACGTCATGCGAATACTTGCAATTATCGATCGCCATTCTCACAGGTGGATGAAGCAAGACAGATACACTCAACTACGTGAAGATAGATGCGCAGCACTATTCTGGAAAGTCAAGCAATTCCTCAAGTTTGTCACTATAAGAACTACTAGCGCCGTTTCTAATGCTTATTTAAAGTTACGCACGCATATTGCCGAGACGACAGCACTTGCGCTTGAGCAATCCCATTACGCAAGCTTGTATTTTACAGGACATACCATTTTAAACTATACTAAATTCTAATTGTAACTAAGTTGACGTACTGTGCACGTTTTGACAATACTGTATCGAAAATACACTTCTCTGCATCAACGAGCCCGGAATTGATTTGTGAGCATTTAGTAGCACTTTCAGCGGTTGCATATTTTAGAGTACTAAGGCATCTTGAGTGCCAGAACAAGCTCGTTGCCTATTTTATTGTGAGACCTAACATTCTACAAAACGGCAGCTCTACTCAGCCATTCGAAACTGCAACAAAATATACTGTAAACCACACTTTTGCGTGGCGAACTGCCCGCCAAATTCCACAATGTTATGAATTTCGTCGGCTTGTACAAATTGGAACACTTGGAAAACGTTTGACCATCAATCAGTTCAGATTCAAAACCGCTTTATTTCTTTGTGTGGGACGAGTTTCGCGAGGATCTAACCAGTTTCCACATTCTAACATTTCATCACTATGCACTACTATATGCATATTTTTAATTAAAATTTGTTAGCATTTAAGAGATCACCGGGATACGGTGCAATTGGCGTGCGACATTGAATGAAGAGACGCCGAAAGAGTTGCTGGACAGAACGAGCTCAAAGTCATCATTCTAGGATAGCAAATATATGACGATTTTACTAGAGGCTACAGTTTAGTTTGATTTAATTGACGCACCATATATATATATATATATATATATATATACGAACAAAGCCATTTAGTTAAATTTTTGGGGTCTGACAAACCAAGTGATGGTAGCTAAGCACAATGTACCTTGCGTATACGTGCCGCATACTAGTACATGCCATTCCATCCCAAAGCTCACTGGCGAGGTACACATCTTAGTGCGCTACCTCTGCTGAGACCTCAGTAACTTTCCCTGGAATGGTCCTGTAGTCGGTGACCTAAGCCTGGCTCTAATTGTTTCTACTGCCGGTCCGTTCACTTGCAGGTACACAAAGCGGTTTCTTGCCGTGAACGAACTCTTAATAAGACATTGTAATGCTCTCCGTCAAGAATCTCTCGTTTTTTAAATGCAAAAAGAAAATATAAGTGGTTTCAAAAAACGTAAAGATAATTCTAGCAGCGTTGCGGCAGGCCATCACATATGTATACGGCCGGGTGTTGCTTTGGCGGAATAGAACGCCTCTGCGATTGCCCACTTCGAAGCGCTTTTCCACGGCTTGTTTCAAGCGGTCCAGAAGCTGTCAGTTCATCTCATGCAAATTGTTTCGTTTTTCTGCAGTAGTCATAGCACGCCACATGTCTTCAATTCCACCAAACACAACTTGGTGTATTTAGCATGAGGGTCTGCTTTTGCCACAGTGTTAGGCCTGGTGCCCTATTTCAATCATAGCATTGCGCAATTTAAGTTCTTGTAGACGATCTACTTCTGGCAGCCGGTAATCAAATTGTATAAAAGAAGCTTTTTGTCCTTCTTAAAAAGAAGAGCCCAGATGGTACGATTGCACCTTGTTGCAGGCCCGTAGACAGTGGCATTTAGTTCTTCGTAGTAGTGAAAAGGCAAACGTGTGTCATGCTTTGAAAAGTACGTATCTGCATATATGAGGATTTGCACATTAAAACGAAAGTGTCAGTTGGCGACTAAGGTGGTACCTGACGGCCGTGGGCGGAATCTGGTCGCATCGGAGGCACATCGTATGTGTCTACGAAGGCCAACATCTCGGTCGTACTTGAAGCATGCCGGGTGTCGATGTCTTCAATACAACCACGCGTACTCTGCTCCTCCTCCCGGCTTCGAGCTATTGCAGGTGGAACTTCTACGTCCGGCGAAATGTTGCCATTTGACACAGCTGAGACAACTGAGTCCTACCAAACAATAAACACAGAAAACGAAATTGTTGTTAGGTAAAGAAGATGACTAAGAGGAAACATACTACGCAACTTAATTAAGATTTAAATCGGTCCTCAGCTAATCCACCGGCTAAACTGCTGAGACGAACTGGGGATCACTAGCGATAAAATCGGTTTTGTAAATCATGATTACATTGCAATTATCGTTATTTTAAAGACCTACATGTCCCCTTACAGGGTATTTTGCATCATCCGCCTAAATTTCAATAATACTTTTAGTACTAGAACAAACAGGTACCTTCAAGAAAAGACGCTTATTTTAGTTGGGATGCTTATATCTGTTGAAGAATTGATCGATTATTATATTCAAAAGCATTTTTAACAATTCATCGTGTGAACGAACAAGCAGCAACGCTAAATACAGTTATTATTATATGTGCATAAGAGAAACGAAACGCCCTCATATAATAAGGGGCTATACCATAATATTCTTAAACGGAGCGTAGTTCATCAATCGATGGTATACAATAGAAAATAAGTATAGTTTGAACATAAATCACAAACGACCTTTTCCTCAACGCATTCGTATATGTCCGATGGACGACTAGTATCGGCGTGCTTCATCCGGGGAAATGTCCGATAAGTAGAGGCATCGTTGAGTTTTACGCAACTGTTGCCGCTCTTACTACAGCTGCTGTAGCTGCTACTGCAATCGTTATCGTTGGGCGGTACAACACTCACAAGATAAGCCTTCTTCCGTGACTGGATCGGCTGATCGATCGACATCAAACAAAACAACAGACAACGCAATAATGCACAGCACACTTATCGTGAGAGAACCGCAAACTACCTCACGTAAACTACCACGCGCCTGTCTGCGTCGATTATCGATGAGCGCCAGATTAGAAAGCAAAATTCAATACAACATACGATACGACTCTCCTCTCGATGAGCTTATTAAGCGGTATTATGTAGACAGAAAAAAAGTGGAAAACGGTAGTCATGGAAATAACACAGTATATTAAAAACAACGTCTTGCTTTTTTGGTAAATATACGTTTTCCTTAATACATTTAATATAACTGCATGTAGTATAATTAAACACATAATTGCATATAAATGTATATATTTGAAAATTTAACTTAATTCATATCAACTCTGAATAAGTATTAGGCAAGTAGTATTAATTAAGACAATTAATTAATCCCGGCTCTATATGATCTCCCATTTTAAAAGTATTTTGCATAGTATAGATGCTAGAGGACCATTGGTTATCAAGTCAGAAATGTATGTGTTCCTTCATACGGAATAGTATACGACTGTAAGAGGTGAATTCCGAGCATATACCTTTCTGGGTGTTTGTGGCAAAATGACTGAGGTTAAAGGCACGTCGTAGTGATTCCTAAACTCCAAAGAGGCGTTGCTTTCAGCCGGCTGCTGGTGTTGTTCATCTTCGCTTGTGACTGGCGACGTCCGATAGGGAACCGTTCCGTTGATCGGACTTCCGGGGAAGGTCATACGTTGTTGCGGTCTCAACAACCTCTGCTTATCAACGGATGGACCGCGTATCCAACAGTGCAATCAATTTGGAGTAACATTAGTTAGAAACGCATCGGGTAAAATTGCTCAGAAAACGAATGTAGTTCAATAAGCTGAAAATGAAAATAAAATTAGCAATTGGGTATTGCCTCAATTTCATATTATAAAGTAATGTAAAACTTATACTGTTGGGTTGTGGAATTTCGACCGCGCACAGAGAGAGCATATTCTTTAAATGGCTACGGACCACCGTATATAAGAAGGGCAATAAGCAAGACCACGGTATAAGACACCAGGGGCATAAGAAAGAGATCATGCGTCGTAATGATACCTCTGTTTACTGCAAAGGAAGAGTCGTAAGAATGCTGGGTGGGAGATCGCCGATGTGGCCATGTCCTTCGGGGCTCGTCGGTGGTGAACGTGGAAGGTCGTACAGCGAAGACTAAGAATGCCAGAAGAAAAATGCATGGCAAATATAAAAATAAGCAGCAATAATTTGATATATTAGGGCTACAAAACAGTCTTTTCGGTTTGGCGCTATAAAAAAAAACACATATATAGGAGACACGAGAGGTCCTTATTTATTGATTTATATATTCTCCGCCGGAAGATACAACCTCTGCCCAACGATTTACAAGGTTTCGATTCCTTTCTGTAAAAGTCTGGTTTTAAAGGCAAAATATTATTCCAGTCCAGAACGCACGTGTTCGATAGAAGTGAATTTTTTACCACTTAACAAATATATATATATATATAGTAGAGGACGACCGAAATGGGGGGTCTCAGTCGCTGTACGCACGACCGAATGGTCTAGATACTTAGATCCACGGCTAGACTACTTGTTGTTGAATAAGGGACTTTTATTTAATATGTATATACAGCCACCTGACCGCAACGTGACAGACATTTTACTTGATATAGGAGAAGTCCCTGATGCTATGCACAGACAATTTTAAACACACTATCATAGCAGGGGACATGAATTGTAACCTCGCTAAAGATGACTCACGAGCGACAGCTTTTATCGAGGGAGTAAGGGAAATGGGCTTGCAAATAGAAGGTAATTATTCCGACGCTACATATATAGCATGGAATGGAAAAAGTGCTGTAGACCTAATTATGAGTACTTCTAGTGAACCGGGAGCTTATATAAAAGACCATAAAACGACAGTTTCAGCCGAGCGGAAGCACTGCAAAGTTACCTTCAGCCTTGCGCATACGAAGATAACTGGCCTTGACAAACGAATTTCCCTCGCCCGCAAGATAAGTCTCAGCAAGCTGGAACAAGCCTTATATCTACTCCCAGATGCGACCGAAGTAGACACAGACTTTTACGAGCGTTCACTTCGGTGGGCCATTCAATCTGCAGCATCATATAAGAGGAACACTGCGACGAGACAAAACCATGGTTCGATCACGAGTGCAAAACCATCAAAACGCACATTTGTTGCCACAACGATTGGAGCCTAGCAGGGCTGGCAAACCTAGCTGATCTAAAGAAAACGTATAAACGAATGATTCAGAGGAGGAAATATGAATACGAGACCGCGCAGCGCACACAACAGGTAAAAGAAAGCATCCAGAAACCATATCCTCTTACCGAAGAGACCTGCTGTAGCAAACCCACTAATAAACGACGAAGAATGGGTCTCGCATTTCACAACGCTACTAAGCCACGATGTTCAACTGCCTGACAATGAACACGCACCCCATATAGAGCCTGACTGGGAAGACTTTACGGAAGGGGAGGTTCGAATGGCTATACTAGCGAAGAAAAACGGAAAATCATCAGGTCCTGATGATATTTACTACGAACATCTTAAGCAGGGAATAGAGCACATAGCCCCAAAGCTAACAGCGCTGTTTAATGTATGCTTAGAACAAGGGCACATACCCGAGCAATGGCGCCGAAGCTACCTGCAACCAATTTACAAAAACAAAGGCGACGCCACAGACCCAGCGAATTACCGCGGGATAGCATTAACTAGCGTAGTCTACAAAATATTAACCTCACTAATTGTGACTCGACTATACAGCAAATGTAAAGACCTAATACCAACGGAACAGAATGGGTTCTTGGAAGGTCGCTCAACTGAACGAGCTCTCAGGGAAGTCCTTCGTCACGTGCGGGAACGTTCCAACGACGGACAGATGACCTACGCAGCGTTTGTTGACTTCAAAACTGCTTTTGATAGTGTACCTAGAGACTGCCTTCTGGATATTATGCGACAGCATTTTGGCATCAAAGGTCGAATGTTTAACCTAATGAGAAGCATTCTCACTGCGAACTATATCACAATCAGAAATGGGCCTCACTGTATTGCGCAAGAAGTTAAACAGACAATTGGGCTAGCACAAGGCGACACGGCAAGCCCTTTCTTATCATCCTTTATGTCACAGGGTTAAGCCAAAATACTTCGAAATGCTAAAGCCCCGCATGTATTCTACGCTGACGATCTCATCATAATGGCCAAGTCAAGACCACATCTACAGTTTTACCTGAATGAAATGAGCCAATGGTGCGCACAGTATAAGCTGACAATTAATATATCCAAGACAAAGTTCTTCGATTTTTCCGAGGAGGTCGATACGCCAGTCTTGACCACATCATCAGGGTCAATAACCAAAATATTAATTAGTAAGTCAATTTAGCTACTCGGAGTAATCTTGACCCCTGGCCTATCTTTTACAAAGCACATAGAGAACAAACGTGCAAAAGCAGTATCGGCCATGACGCTACTCGGAGATCTCACCCAAATTAAGACTGGAATGAACCTTTTTAAGATAAAAATAGCTCCGATTATAACTTACTGCCTTCGGGCCATTGCACCAAACTTAACCTTAGACAACATTAAGGAGATAGACAAAATAAAAGCAAATTTTGTGAAATATATGCTCGGCCTGCCGCGTAACGCATCGACAACCTTGGCGATGGAACTATGCCAAGAGCGAAGCTTTGTGGAAGATCTTATCTTGGACAAATACGTTTTTAGCCCACTCGTCGTAGAGCAATATCGCGCATACAGAGAAAAGCGTAATTTGAGCTTTGCCATAGAGAATTTCACTGACGGTCCTGCATTCACCACAGACCGTTGGAAGCAGAGAATGCAAGTGAACAGACGGGTACTCTGCAGACTTACCTGGCATGGCT
>QVRM01003078.1:0-41518 GCA_003439945.1 Dermanyssus gallinae
ACACACTTTCACGGAACAGCCAAATGTATTGAAACGCCTGCAACAACATAACACAGCGCTTCTTTGACAAGACTCAAGCCCTATGCGCTCCACATCACGCGAGGAATAATACCTACTATTTGGTCAATAACTAAAACTATCTACATCACAACGAGGAAGTCGCCGCACGGCGTCCAGAGCACCACACAAGCCCTCTCTGGACAGATTCTCTAGGACCCTATGGGTAAAATACTACCTTTAGGCTGCCCCTTAGTCACCCCCGGGGCGGAGGGACTAGTAATCAGCAGAGCAGATACCCTAAACACGTGGCCGACAATAGAAACATTCACCGGGCCACCCTGGGTACTGGAAAAATTATACATCGGCCACTGCTAATCGCCGCTACAGCGCACTGGTAAGCTGACTCCGCCTTATGGCCGCACGTGTAACTCGGCAGTGGCTGACGGCGTAGACACTGTTACGACCACGCTGATGCTTTTTTTTCAATAGTGGGCGAGACCTACTGTCTCAGAACCCCGGACTGGGAAGTCCTTTGACATGCCAAGCCCATGCAGAGACGCTTCTCAAGAACTATAAGTACTGTAAAAAGCGATAAGATCCGCAGATCTTATCGCTTTTTACCAGTAGTTTTTACGATTTATGTATATAATTAACTATATATATATATATATACGTATGTCCATTTGGTAGAGCTGTCAAACTTTTCATGTGAGACAGCCACATTAAGTTTTTTTATCGTTGCGTTTACATGCTGCTGCTGCGACTAGGGCGGCCCCAGACGAGATTGGAGAAATTTGCTCGCCATGCGGTAGGCCGCGTTCGTTTAGAACAACGTATACTGCGGCTGCTGCGAAATCGTCTACGTCAGGCTTTGTCGAGGTATGCCGGCTCGCGAAACAAAAAACGCCTCGTCGACAAGTTGTTTACACAGGCAAGCTGCCATCGCAACGTTATTTTGTTTATTGTTGTTAGTGTTGCTTTTGCTGTTTCATTTTGCTTCATTTTGCTAACGGTGGCTCTGACGTCAAATACAAACCGTAATTTTTAGTACGTTTGCACACTCGGCAGTGCTCGCATATATATATATATATATATATATATATATATATATATGCAGTGGAATTGCCGTGGTCCCTGTTGACTTATCAACTTGTTCTAAAATTAGCGAAAAAAGCATTGAGTTATCTGTCGCATCAAATCTTTTTTTATACAACTGTTCTCTCCACAGGGCAAATTTATTTAAATTCAATTGTTCATCATTGAGCTTATTGCAACTACTACAAATTTGCAACAATTGTAAAATGCAGGTATATATATATATATATACAGGCGGAGACAATTGTTCACTCCAAAGTGCTATATATATATATATATATAATCTATATATATCTTATATATCAGGTGCATACACGTTATCGGTGCGTGACAAAATCGTCACGTACGTCACGGCCGTGCCTCGTGAGTAAACCGTCGACAACAATTCTAGAGCAGAAATATTCTTCTAGAGCAACACAATAACCGCACCAAGAGAGATGAACTGCACAAAATGAACACAATAGCCTGGCGGTCAGACTGCGATTACTACTACTACTACCACCACTGCTAGTACTACTATTATGAGGATGATGATAATGACGGTCGTGATCGCTACTACGGACGATTTTTATCGCTGGAGCAGAGAAGAATGGCCACTTAAACACTTAAAGGATGGCCATCGCCGGCTGGACGTTGGCGCTCGACCGCTAGACGATCGACCATTCAACGTAATGACGCTGCTGATATTATTCATTTATCCACGAGGCGGACGCACTCGCCGGCGACTTGGCGAGTCCGGCGGCTGCAGTCACAGCAGCGTCATACGACGAAGACTTTTGCGCCTGGTGACTAAGCCTCGCCGCAACACGAGCACCATTACCAGGACATTTATGACCGACTTTTGCTATGACCGACATTTATCGTCCAATAAATGCCATTTAATAACTAAGAATGAATGGCTGCACGTGAAAGGGAACTCGAGGTTTGACGTGCCATAGCGACGACGACGACGACGACGACAACAACGACGACAACAACAATACCCAACAAGTTATGGTTGCTTTAAACGAAGATTTAGTAAATTCTACTCGCAACCCACACAGGTCCTCGTGAATTTGCTTTCCGAACTTGCTCACGTTCTCCGTCTAGAGAAGTACCTGCGGGATCGAGTAATTTTATGTAGATTTTTATATTTATATCGAGTTATTTTATATAATTCTCGCAACATAAAATGCATGCAACAACGTGATGAGTAGTAGTAGTCCCTGTCAGATGTAATTAAAACCTCGACTGCACGTTAGCTAGTTAAAGTAGCTAAAAAAAATCTAGCGATCTTCTCTATTTCTATCTGCTTCTCGCATTAGCCTTGCTCGTATACGCTCGTTACGGCGTGTTAGCGGTGGTCGAGCAGATGGAGAGCGTTGTGACCGCGCGACTTCGAGCGGTTTTGCCACCTAGTGAAGCACAATGCTGACGTGTAAATGACCACAAGTGTCAACGCTCTAGCTGCATTATGGCCCACATCACCACTATAAGCACTACCACAATTACCCCCAGCACCGCGACCACCCCCCAACAACCCAATCACCCCCACCAAGAGCCCCAACGCTTCATTTCTGCCAAATCGAACATGTCCACGTTCGCCCTCCAAGAATAAACAAGAGCGGAAACCGAAGCGGCAGCAGGGCGGGTCGCCAGACTGTGCACTAATGGACCCACCACTAATAGAAGACCGCCATGAGAAATCAAGGCAAGCTCTCCCATGAGTGAGGAGATGCACGTTTTAGTGCCGCGTCATCGTCACTAGTTCAACCATTATTCCTTGCTTATTTCTCTATGAGTCGTTTCGCAATGTCATCGTCGTCGTCGTCGTCGTCGTCGTTTTGACAATGATAGAACTTCGCTTTCTATGCTTCATCTGCGTCTTCGTCGCACGGCTCTCACTTTCCGGCTTCATTCCGCCATCACTTGCGAGATGCTGAGCGCCTATCCGTCTGACTGCCTTGAGTGACGCTCGTAATAAAAGGTAGTGAGAGCACCCAGTGCTTGCTTTACTTGCACGCTGGCACATCGCGAGCGCTTCAACGGTCGCCATTCTACCGTTTCGTTTGCCGCGCTCTCTTTGTAAAGCAAACTACTCTTTGACGTAAGCACTGCCTATGATGACGACAGCAACAACAACAACAACAATGACGGAGACAATAACAAACAACAACAACGACTGCAACAAACGTAATATTAACAACAACAACTCCAGAAACAGAAGGAATACACCAGCAGCAACAACAGCAGCAGCAACATATCAGCACAATAACCATCACGTTGTTATCATGATCAACAATCAACAATAACAACAGCACAACAACAAAGGAGGCAATAACGATGATGACAATACAGACAATCAAGGTTGCCAAGTAACATCCGCAGCACAGGCTGTATGCAAGACAATGTGAAATTGACTGGCAAACAGGAACGCGCTAAAGGGAACTGATCGCCGCTGGTTGAGCAGCACCAGTGACCCCATTGCTTCTCAAGACCCTTGCCGGTTTGCTCTTAAACACCACTGGCAAAAAAGGAATCACAGCAACAATACCACAGCAAGAGTAACAACAATGAAAACAACAACAGCAACAGGCAGAAACGTCTTCAACCTAGTCTGAATCGCAGCCCTAAGCGTACTTGGCTTAACTGACGCGCTGAAATGGCCGCGGTGGTCAACGTGACTAACACAGCACGTTGTATCATATGAATGATGAATAATCGCCGCTATCGTTCATCAGATCCCAATCGGGCTTTCTGTTCTATGAAAATGGCCTACTATCTATAGACCTACTCTAGTCACCACCTTGTGAGCGTAGCGACTTCAGCAGTAGCAAGGGCAGCAGCAACAACAACAACAACAACAAAAGTACCAATAACAACAACAACAACGCAACAACGACAAGAACAACGAATTGTAGAAGCAACATCTTCAAATATTAACGGCCCGAATATGCACACGGTTAACGGTGGCCATCGGGCTCTTATGACACCTTCCACTGTTAATAATCATCAACCTATAAACTGACGATCGCTAGCTATAATAGACATACGCCGCGGCAACGGAGAGTAGGTGCATTGTTAAGGTTGAGCTGCTTGGCCGGCCGGTTTTTTATTCCACCGCTATGTCGTCCCAATGGCTATCCCTTGGCTCAGCAGGCCACTGCTCGCTTTTCCCCTATGGTCAATTCTGCTCAACCCACGACGACCCGAGCCGACAACGCGCAAGAACGAGGAAAAAAGAATCCCCAAATTCTACAAATCCCTTTAGTTGTAAGGAAACCAGCTTTCTAGTTTGAACGTCTAGTTTGGCGAGTTAACAGCAGGGCGGGGTACGGTGCGTTTTCAAAACCGCTTTTCACTGCTGAAGAGTGTAGCTAAAACAAACTATATGTGCAGCAATGACATCAGCAGTAACAACAACAGTGCTCTTTACTTTATAACGTACGAGCAATGTATTTTTCTGAACCGTAGTTTAGTATAGCAATAGACGAGACAATCGAAACAGATTGAAGAGGCAATAAAAGATAACACGACAACCATCAAGCAATTTACTGACAATTATGTCACCAGTTGCCTCAATACCTTGCTAAATGAGTGCGTTCTCTGCTATAGCGTTGTAGTAGCATTCAATTACTATAGCGATTGCGGCTTTTGCCGCTACTATCTCGAGGACAACTGCCAACATTACCAATGTACATGGCCTTCATATTGTTTCCCAAATAAATTATAAGTTTTATATGAGTAATGACAACTCCTGGCAATAGATTGTGCCGATGACGATTTCTGACTGCCCGTGACATGCCAACCCCCCATATTACATGCTTAAACGCGACTTGACAATGCACTTATTCGCGGTCACTTCCTTCATGTATATATATATATATATATATATATATATATAAACTCGTCCTTCTTCTGCGCTTATCTTTATACGTGTGCGTATGTTTTGTTTTCAAATGGCTGTATAAAAACCCTCTTCGAAGCCCTTTTAAGCAGAAGTATGTATATATATATATATATATAGGCGCTAGGCACATCGGCTTAGATAATCCTTCGTGATATGCGTAACATATATATATATATATATATATATATATTAATATATGAATAAGGATGCCGGCCACCAGACAGAACGCGATAACAGTGCAGAAGCAACAGCAGTGGGCATTATGACCCAGAGTCCTACAGCTCCTGATAGCTGCATACTCAAGCCAGATTCTCAGCTAAAATCTGTCACTTCTCAGCTGAAATCTGTGTTGTCTGCAGACCACATTAGGAATTCGATCTCATTTCCTCATGATGATCTGTCGGCTAATATGAAGCTTAAAACGAGTGCAATTTTTGCATGAATTGAGCGACGTTTAGGATCTCCGCCAATCTCCAGTATCCCGGATTCTATTAGGTCTTAAGTACTACAACGACATTACAAGCTTATACATTACAGCAGCCCGCTACCAGAGACCCGCACTTACTGTGCAGTTCACTCCCACTACGACCGGCGACTGCGGGACTGCACATAATCCACATGCCGACTATGAAGTTGTCGTCTCGGAAGCGTCTAAATAGTTAACCAAACAAATCGATCATGTCGAACGAGCAACGTTATAAATAACGCTAGACAGAGTGCGTAAATACTTCGTACCTATGGAGCACTCGAGAACTACTGTTGTTATTTGTATTTAGAGGACTAACTCAGAATACGGTTTCACACACGGCCATCGCGGCAGGGAGGACCTCTGCAAGCGTAAGTAGCCACCCCACTAAGTCAACCCACGCTGCCAGTCCACTAATTCTGGCAGGTCTGTTCGCCCGCGGGGTGGGGTTCACGGCGAGACGCGCAAGCCTTAGGGGGATAATTGTCTCTTTATTATAGGGTGGCTTTGAGCACTTGAGATGCTGCGTTCCAGTAGCAAAACGTTTCCGTCATTTTCGTGCAGATGTCCTGCAGGTTAAGTAAAAGCTGTTGTCATTACTAAGGCCCGAAAAAGATGCGACCTGCTTCGCCCAATAGAACTACTAATGACATACATAAATTACACACTGTTATCTCATAAAAGGGGCCCCGAACAAGCTATGTGCTTAATAGAGCTTGAAATTAATGTGTGCAATTATCTTACAAGAAATGTCAATAAACAAACAGTTGAAACAGTTGAAATTACTGCTACAACAATTACAACCACCCGGCATGCGTCTGCTATAACTACAGGTACTAACAATACGAATGACGTCGGAACCGCTCCGACCTCGGTGGTGTTCAGCTAACGCTGGGTCAACGAGGATTATATTAGCATGGCGTGCGTTGCGTAAACGACAGCGCGAGAGACATTCATATGATCCTGCTCTGCCCGGCATACTTGCCACGACCGGTATGGTTTCACATCGGCGAGTTCCGTGTCGAGTGTCAAGACCACGACAACCCATTTTTAGTCTATTCGACATTACGGCGAAAGCGACGACGAAAGTATCACGTGAATACAACTCGATTCCACTCGCACACACCGGCAGATATATATATATATATATATATATATGTTATTCCTATCTACCCAGATTAACGAATTTGAACATATATTCGGAATCCTCTTTAAAAAGAGTCATTGTTGCATTTTTCGTACGAGTTTTAAATAATTAAAACCAATTGTTAATTGATTATTATAACCATCAGCATCAATGATCGTTATGTGATATCTGTACATAATAATAGTAGAATACCCTTGTTGATAAATAAATATATGACAATAAATAAAAAATAATTTTACTATATCAATAGCAATAATGAAATCAACTGTAAACTTATAATAATAATAATAACAATAATAATATAATAGTAATTCATAATAATAGTAGTCATAATAGTAATTATTATTAGTGCAGTATTAAAAACAACAGGGATGGAGACAACAACAACAACAACAACAACAAAAGCAGACACTGCAAGCTAGAAGCTATAGCAGCTGATCAGTCAGTCACTGTCTATTGGTATAGGCCGTAAAACGTACCGTCGAAACTGCCGACGCCTCATATAATTGTGGGGTTCGGGGTTTGAGTAGTCGACCGGCACCATCGCACCGCCCTTGACGCTATCTTGCACGTCATTGGGCGGGATCGGCGAGTACACGGTCACGTTTTCCTTCGACATTGTCACGTGTGTTCCTCACGTCGCGAACCCCACAATATCGCACACACACACACACAGATGACAGGCACGGGTGTCAATCAATTACACACCAACACATATACACCTATAGACACACGGTGACGACGACGACGACGACGCCAGCACAGTACGAGACGAAGAAGCACCGGCGACGATACCAGCTCGATGTGGCACCACGGTGGCACCACAAAATCATCCACAACAATCAGCGTCCATCAATGCCGACGAGGAAGAAGGTGACGGCTACCTCGCGCAACGGCGGCTCGCAGAACGGACGCGACGGAACAGCGTTGAGATGTCCCGAGTTAGTTCACCACCCCTGTCGGCTCCTCCGTGAACGCACAAACGCCGCCGCGCCCTGATCCGTAACACCAACACAAGACACAGCTGGCTGAGGGGGTACTAGATACGCATTATAGATCCGTGATCGATGATCGCACTTTGTGAGCGTTAGCGAACATTCAATTATTCGTTAGCGAACATTCACTTATTCGTTAGTGAACATTCACTTATTCGTTAGCGAACATTCGCTTATTCGTTAGCGAACATTCACTTATTCGTTAGCGAACATTCACTTATTCGTTAGCGAACATTCACTTATTCGTTAACTATGTTACGAGCAAAGTATTGTGTTTCTTGTGTCCACAATATCTCGCGGCGAATCAATCGCCAGCAAGTCGTTGTTGTTGTCGTTTACCGCCACCGCTGCCGCTGCTGCAGTTGCTGCCACCTCGATCGTATGCAGTCGTGAGTTCGTTCACGCAGCCTCACCCACAAACGGACCCTTCAATCACATCGGCAACACACATTGACCGCGGGCAGAGTTAAGGTTTACGCTGTCAGCCAATAGCGACTCCCTACGCTCGATCACGGTTCACCCAGTCTTCACATCACACAAATCATCAGCAAACCAGTGGTAGGTGTCTTCGTGCTCCAATGTCCTGCTTCCTTGTTGTCGCCGTCGTCCTCGTCGTCACTAGGGGTGTCACTTGGGGGTATCACTTAGGGTTGTCACTTGGGGGTATCACTTAGGGGTGTCACTTGGAGCCCACACGCTGGCTGTGCCGCATGGACACAGCAGGAGGTGGTCATAGACTGCGCGAGGCAGGATCAGAGGAATCCGACCTACTGGCCGGATGCTGTGATGGCAAGCACTGACTCGGAAAACGGATAAAATCCGTACGGCGCACGTAGTCGAAAGAAGGACAGTCGAAACCGCACAAGCAGCGTCTGGGGAGTTAGTAGTAGAGCAGCAGCAACAACAACAACAACAACAACAACAGTAGCAGCAACAACAACAATAACAACAGCTGCGACAACAACAATCACAACAACAACGACCAGAACAACAACAACCACAACAACAAAGACGAGAAATATTTTTTAGTCTACTTATCCTATACCCACAACAAAGACAAAACAAGGCAACCCAACAAGGGCAACAACTGTACGAAACCCCAACAAGTACGAAGATTTCGATGGGGGGAGTGGGGATGTACGCACAGAGATCAGCTGGTACAGCTGTGTGCTGGTGCGAAGTCAGTGGCGTCGAGTAGATGTGTATGAAAAACACAGCGATCCGAGTCTGTCCGTCTATAGGTCTGTTTGAGTGGTCGCCAGTCGTCGGCTGCAGATCTGAAACACAGTGAGGGAGAGCAGGGAAAGGGAAAAAGACCACAGCAGACCACATAATCACACCGACATAAGACTACGAAGCGCACGGCGCGCGTTTAAATCTGACGTCGTCTCGCGATAGCTGATCTAGAGAGGCTGCAGGCTACAGAAGCAGCAGCCAGAGGAACAGTGCTAGCAGCAACAAGTTCAAGCTTTTTATACGTATCTATATTTTTTATACCTATAAGTCGTTATGATTCGGCGCGAGCCGAATTCCAATCCTTCATTGAGCGCTTATGAGCGATGCTCATATTGAGAGGAGAGAATAGACAACATAATGAACCACTGAGCTGAGAGTCTGATCTAGGCCCGAGCAAGGTCCTGCTGCCGCTGCTGCTACAGTAATTGTTGGGGGAACCCTCGATATCTCAACATGCCCGACCCTCGGTGTCATTGAAAGTGCATGCATCAAGGCGATTACAAGCCTATAGGGGACGAACGGACGGAGGTGGTCTAAGAGTAAAAATAACCTCCTTTAAGAACAAGTCATATTCTTCTTACATGGTTGCATGATCGCAGACTGCGTACATGATCGCAGACTCGATTTTTTTAGTCAAGAGCAGCACTCACAGCTGGCGGCAGGGTACATTGGTCACGCTGCGCGCCAGTTGCAATGTGCTTTTCAGAGAAAAAAGCTCAAGTCTGTTCTTTCAAGTCCTTTCAGAGAGATAAGAAGAATCGGGATAGTGGTACACGTATAGAGGGAGCACCTACCCACGACATGGCGCATGCATTTTCTGGAGCTCCTGGCAGACGCACCCATCGTTACTAAACTACGGGTTTTAGCTATTCATTACGAACTGACATAACAATGCGTAGCTTCGAAATCGAAAAATGGTCGAGATGACACGTTCACACATCTGGGTTTCCTTTAGCTGTGTGTAAGAATTTGAGTCACATAGGTTTCACTAATAACGCCTGGTTTATTCTATTTTGGCAACATATACGATAATCATGACCTAATTTGTCCGCAAGGCTAATGCCCGTGTACGGAAACGTCCAAACATCATCGACAAAGCAAAGATCCTTGATGGCTTCGGGTAGTCAAGTGTCATTGTGAATAAGGCTGTCGGTTTCTCTATATCGTATGGCGGTAGTACGAACTTGTCGATCCCTGTATGTTCCCAATCGGCTTAGCTCGATATTTATATATAACGTAATAATATGCAATCATATTTTGACAACCTACATAAGAATAATCATGCAGTGTAGGGAGGGAAACTGTCTACGTACTGCACACCGCTTAACGACCGGTTGCAAACAGTTTGGCTTAACCACTCTTATGGCTGCAGTGTAGTGACAGCTGCATCATGGGTCGGTGCCAAATCCGTAATCTTTACGACACTACGAGCCAAAGAGCTTAGGAATTCGTCCTAATAGCGGGTCTATTATGTCTGTCATATACGATGGTCTTACTAGCATATATATATATATATATATACTACATTATAAGCGAACTATACATTAGTGTAATGAGCTACACAATACGAAGCTTATGACGTTTGTTAAGAATATTACTGTTGAGGATTTGTTCAGATTCAATGGCATCACTTTCAGTGATGATGGAGGAAAACACATTAAATAGTTAATAAATAGGCTGAGGACAACACTGGCATTTGATGCTGGCAATCTAGCCCCATGTCACTAGAAACGCGAAGCAAAGCTGAAAATCGCCCTGTTTTTCTTCTGTATCCTGTCGTGAGTAGGAGAAAGACACACACACAGAGAGACACATACCGACGTACACAAAGATTGTTGGCAAATATGCGAATGACAGAGACACCCCTACTGTTATTTACCCGGTCACAGTCGGGCGGGAGTTGGGCAAACCGACCCTTAAGGTAAAAAAAAAAGACAGCAAAATACTGCTTGCTGTATCGGCGCCAATGGGTAGGACAGCCGAAGAACAAAGCACTCAGCGCGGGTAACGAGAACACATCCAACTGAGATCGGTGCGTGGTCCCAAGCCGCCAAGCAGTGTCTCTCTCTCGATCACTAACGGCTCACTCAACCGAACACAATCTTGCAACAACGACCGCTTTGTGCTCCAGCTCGTGGAGCGAATGGGTCGTGAGCGAGCCAGTGCATGCATGTGTGCATTACTCGTGCACTCGAATGCCTCTGCCTCTGTGTTTATCCCTGTCGAGTGTGGCTGCTCAACGTACTTATTCAACGCCGTATTACCTTTTTGTTTGTTTGTTTTTCTTTTACCTGTGAAGTGGTCCAATGCAACCGACGACGACGACGAAAACGTGAAGTGCCCCGTCGTCTCGCAGTAGCGTTGGGATTGGCGGCGGCGGCGGCTGAACCGGTAACGGTATTGTTGCTGCTCCCGTTGTCGTTGTTGCTGTTGTTGTTGATGTCGCTGTTGTTGTTGTTGATGTCGCTGTTGTTGTTGATGTTGCGGTTGTTGTTGATGTCGCGGTTGTTGTTGATGTCACTGTTGTTGTTGTTTTTGTTGTTGCCGCTGCTGCCGCCGTATTCGCTCTACCGTGAGCGACAAAAAGATTGTCACGACATAGCCATAACGGTCACGCTAGATACATCGCGTTTGAGAGGGTATACTCGCGTTGCTGCTATTGCTGTGAACACTAGCTTCGACGTCACCGCGTGTCGACGCGCTAGCGACCAACGACTGCTTTAGTCACAGTGTGTTGTTGCTGTCGGTTGTCGTGGAAGTCCGGGCATCGAGTGAAGCCTGTCGAAACCCGGCGTCTGTCTGCCCCATCACGTTGCACTGTTTACCCCCAGTATCATTCTTTCTCTCTCTATCTCTCTCTCTTTCGCTCTCCCCTTACTCATTGTCCATTTATCTCTCTATCTATCTATCTATCTCTCTGTCTGTGTTTCGGTCTCAATTGCACAATGCTCGATCGACATCGGTCTGCAGCTAACTGTATACCCTATAAGTGTGTGTATAAATACATACAAACTAACATTGTGCTAGCCATTAGCGATCGCCGGCAGCAGCGTGACAGGGCCCTCCCTACCTACCTCGCTCCGCCTCGTGGCTGTCCGTAGTAAAAATCCTAGCTGCAATAACGAGTCAGTGGTCGGCGTGACGCTCGGTCTCATTCTAGCAGCCGCAGCAGCAGCAGGAGCAGCCAGCGTTGCGTAACAGGACATACATTGCGCGCGTATCATGCCTTCTTCTTGTCGTTGGTGTTCGGCCTGCCGGAATCGACCTGCCATCACGTCGACACCACCACCACCATGCGCAACATTGCACCTTCTTTGCCTCTTCGTCATGCTTGCTCTATCTGACTCCGCTCTCCCTCTCTCTTCATCTTGTGTCCCTTCTCTTTTTATATATCTCACTATTCCTCTCTCTCCCCCTCTTTCTTTCTTTCTCGTCTTCATCATATCGCGCCTTCTCTCCCCTCGAGCTCACTCTCTGAGCATGCCAGCGGCAACCATAGCAACAACAATACAAGAGGACAGCAGCAACAACAACAATAACAACAACCACAATACTAGAAGCAGCAGGATGGCAAAACAGCTACAACAACAACAGCTACAACAACAACAGCAGCAACAATAAGACGTTGAACAATACTTCAACTAGCTATGCATTTTTATTGTTGCTGCTGTGGCCGTTGTCGTTAGTCGGGTCGTTATCGCAGGCTCGTTGTCGATTCGACAACATAGCTATCTTTGGTAGCCTATATAAGGGGGGGGGGGGGCGACATCAAAGCGGGACCGAACCGGGACAAGTCGAAGAACCTCTACTGGGCTCTCCAAGCGCTGAAATTGGCTTACGGAAACGACAACAGTAACAACGTATATACTGGTTACGTACAATGGCCACGCGGTATGGCATATATATATATATATATATATATATATATATATATTTAACGTGATATGTCGCTGCTTTTTTTTATATAGGAGTCTTGGAAAGCTAGTGAACTATCGGTACTGGCAACCAACTACGCCTAGTGTGGGACTTTCACCCACTAAAAACCTCAATTCTTCCCACCCTCCAAAGTTCGGAAAGATGTTTCCGTACTTGAGGGGTTATCTTTAGAGCCATTACTCTTGAGTTTTTGTTCGATGTAGCTAGGATTGTTTGCGACCCATGCCGCCGGTCGGCCATAGTGAAGTTCTCTGCGATGAGATCTCACCAGTTCCGGAGACTCTGTGATAAGAGACCTTAATTTGATATTGATCGAGAACGCTGAACTATATATATATATATATATATATATATATATATATATATATATATATATATATATATACAGGGTCTCCCAGAATTCGTTCCACAAACGTTTAAGGTCTGGTGCTACTCGGCGAAAAAATAATTTTTTTCAGCGGCACGAAGTGAGAGCGAAATTACTAAAGTGGTTGTATCAAGCCATTTATTCAGTCATATCTTCACTAAATCTGTAATTGCGAGAGCCCCAGTCATCCTCTTGACGAACCAATTATACCTGCGTGTTTAGAGGAAAACTTTGCATCATTCTACGTTAGCCAAAAGCAGAACAACTGTTGTATTGAAGATAATTCTCAAGACATTAAATTCTTTGAAATTGTTAAATTCTGACTTTCACACTCAATTACCCATTTTTTAAAAGACATTTCCGCCCCTTGTTCCATTCCCAAAAAATATTTTTTTGCCGAGTTCTACTAGATCCCAAATTTTGTTAGGCGAATTCTTGTATATTCAGAGAGAGAGAGAGAGCTCCAACGAAATCCACCATTCGATTTATTCGATGCTACTAACACTAGTGATCTGACTTATGTGTGATCAACGCCGCCCCAAGTATACGTCAACAACATTCATATGTATGACCGAGAGAGTCTAGGTTACGGCGAAACATAATGCAAGCATAGGCGTTCTAGGTCGTGAAGGGTCCGCACTTCTTCGAAACGATGCCGTGATTTTAAAACCTTATAGCATATAACATTCATCCAGTAGCTCTAAGGTAGACCGACCGAAACGGTGGAATCGGATGCTGTTCGAACCCATCAGTTAAACCCATCGACTCAAGCGACGCAAAATTTGAATATGGCTCTTTACTCTTCAACATTCGGGACTCCCGCCTCTCCTACTGTTGACGTGCTGCGCAAGCCGTCGGGACACCAAAAGACGAGGGCATGACTACTTTTTGGCGACTTAAAGCCCCACGCATCGGCCTCCAGATGCAGATGGACAGATTCCGCGTGGCGTACCAAATTTTCTGATTCGGCCTCTAATAAATCAAAAACATGAAAGCTGAATGCGTGTAATTGATGCTGATTTGACGTCGTTTTTAATCAATATGTCTTCAACTGATTAACGATTAACCCTGAAAGTTAACCTAAACCCGATTACTGACTCTAAAGCTAGACTTTTACAAGATACACAAATAACTATATATAAATATATAATAATACAAAGCGTAAAAACAACGAGAACTGGGGCCTACTTCTATGAATCAGTCAATTGAAACTAAATGGCAAACTGCTTGCCGAGTCCGACAATGTGATTAATTTCGCTGGCTTATAGAACTCTTTCGTCTGGCGCATCTTGGATAGCGAATGTACAGATAGGAAAGTTCTAGAGACCATGCCTACAAGAGATGCCTAATATCTAACATAATGAAAACGTATATCGTTAAAGGTATCATGAATATATATATATATATATGTGCTGGCGTCCATCTCCACAGGTTCGATGTGACACCTAATGAATAGAAGCTGAAATCGTGATAAGTTGAATATTTTGCGGCACAATAATTCTCAATAAATAATTTAATGAAAATGGCGCCTGTTCTGATTGTTGTAATTATTAAGGAAGACAACTGTTAGACATCGTTTAGTTTATTCGCTAGGTCGAAACTATGCAACTATTTCTCTACATATTCCGCTGGGCATACCCCCAAGTAATTTTGTTACTTATACCTTGACCTAACCGGTCTGAACCCTGTACCCACGTGGAACATTGAGCCCATCAATGTTGCAACATTTTCCTTCTGAACTTTTAATGAAAGACGATGTCTGGCAAATACTTACATCATTTTGCCATTGGCTCTGATTCTGGCTAGAAGTCCAGAGCTACTAAAAGGGGCTTACAAACTCTTCGCCTAACGTGATTGCGAGAGCACTCTGATCACCTCGAGACTCGAATACAAAAGAGAATCAATGCAAACTTAATGTAAGCTGATTTGAAAGTGCGCTATGGTAGATTTAAGAGAGAATGGATTCACCACAGTGCCGTCCAAAATGAGTGCGTCCTCCCGCATCGAATATATGGGATTATCGTGAGCCTGCCAGATTAGAGGTTACCGGGCTCCCTGTGGGTTAAGCTCGAAAGGCGCTGGCGAAGGCCTCGGTACTATGGCAATGCCAGGAAATACGGTCTGTTTCAGACAAGATAACCCGTGTCTACCCAAATCTACGCTAGTTACTCCGTATGCCACAAACACATGTATGCTCTAGAGCAAGAAGACGTGCTCTAAGACGCAAGAGTCTCACGCAGAACGGAGCGAACGCCATGCAAAGTCAGCGTACAACTTCGCCGGCCACGTTTAGTGATGTTATAATAAACTCTTGGACCATAAACTTGAATGCGTTCAATTGTCAGACATTGACGCTTTGTAAGTCACATGCTTAGCTTGATAAGACATCAATCAGATCAAGTACCAATCGTCTCGCTGTTCATACGCCAAACCTTACTTACAGGGACTTTAGCCGCATAAGTAGTTCCCGAACCGACAGACCTAGACGAAAACAAAATCGATTAAATGTTAAATTTGCTAGTGGCCGCGCAGCATGTATCGTATGACCCGTCAACGTCTCCTAAATCACGCATAACTTTCTGTACCCACAAAACGCTCAAGTGGCAACGAAAGCATATACATTTGAAACGCCCGCTTAAAAATTGCTCTTATGAGTGGTAATTGACGACTCTTTCTTGTGCCTGTACAATGCGCACACAACGCATAAAAGTAGCTTGCAAATAGCTACACTGCACCAAAGCAGCCCTTCAGTTACACTTAGCGTTTCATTAAGTTCTGTCAAAAAGTTGCACTCTAAGCCGGTTCAGAAATTGTTTATACAATGCTGACGTGCTCTGACAGTCAGCCAGTCTATTCAGAACGTCGAACTAATGCCATTCATTCAATTTCGCGTCTGAGGGGTTCGGGTGGAGCTCGCTTTTCTTAGGTTTGTGAGTCCCACACTACTGCATTCTGCTGGGAGTTCTGCTAGTGACGCATGTGCATCGCCGAAACCTGCTTCCACATAACAAAAAGCGAGGCAAAACAAAAACAAGAAAAAGTTCTCCTCAGACAGATGACATACACGACTTCGTTAGTAGCTGGTGGTGCATTCCACGACGAACAACAAACGATGAAGAAAGTGTTATTGTCGTTTTTTGCTGTCTCGATAGCACAAGAACTATCTCGCTTTTCATCGTTCATGTCACAGTCGAAATCATATGGCGTTTGCTCAAACGGTTTGACGACAGCTGACAGCCCACTTTTCTGTAGCGCCACTATACTACACTAGCCTGCTTCGTGAGTGTAGATTGAGCACTGAAATGTAACAGATGCAACTGAGTTGTTACATCGACGGGCAGAGACCGAACGCATCGGCGACGAATGGCGCCCGAAACCCATCACGAAACACCACGTTCCTTCCCTCACCCATCATGACGGTTTGTTTATTTTGATATCTCTCCTCTCCCTTACGCGCCTTAGTGGGGGTGCGAGTTTGCCTGCTGAACCTGTGGAGTATATATAGTTCGTGCCGGGTGTTCGACTAGTGTTGGAGAACAGGTAGCGAGTTTCTACTATTTGTATTTATTATTATAAGAATATTTATTATGAATATTATTCTTAGCATGAATATTATTATTCTTTGCTGTAACAGAGCTATTGCTATGAACGAGGAGTGAAGAACATATGATTTTAAGGAACATCGTCGAATCACGATCATGTTGTGCGCCTGTTTACACATTTGACTTGCCGGCCGCCTCACTCGAGACTTCAAAGTCGTGCACTGCAGTGGTGTAGCACTGAGAAAGCCGAAATGCGAGAGAACGCAGCGTCCGCGTATCATTTCACGTGTGTATGTGCAGCTCGGAGTATACAAGATCGCAGTGTGCGAATGCGAAAATGAGAACGAAAGAAATAGAGTGGCGGCAAAAACAACAAACTTTCACAACGAAAGTAAACGTGTTGTAAACCGAAAGCGGCTCGCAGGTTAGTGGAGGAAAGTTTCGCTGGAACTGCTGAAGATGGCCTCAGTTGAAATGATCACTGATCTCTGAGCCAACGACAGTCACCACAACGTCTCACTAACAAGCTCCCCTCACTGATAGAGGGGCTAGCACGTTGACACAATTCGAATTATAGGAACTATGAGTACTAATTGCAGATGGAGTAGTACGTTATATGAGCTAACAGATTAAAACAATACATATATATATATATATATATATATATATATATATATATATATATATATATATACAGGGTGTTCAAAATGATTAGGCAAAACTCTGGGGTATAGTCAAGCTCGGTGAGAAAATCACTTTTGCTATTGGAAAGGGGGAGCGAAAATGCTTCGTATAGAAGTGAGATAATGTTTTAATGCATTTTTCTGAATTGTGATTTAAGAGGTGGCTGTCCCGACAAACGTTTACAAAATGCCCGATTGTGGAAGAACGCATTACTCATATGTCAAAAAGCGGCGCATTCGGGAGAACATTTCATCCAAACACATTGTTAGAATTATACCGGACCTTAGCTAGAGCAGGGACTATTGTAATATTAATAAGAGTTTGCAAAATTAGAATTTTTTTATATAGACCAACTGGCATTTATTTTACTCGTCAAACCAGAAAAAAAGTTTAGCTAATATATATATATATATATATGTATATATATATATATTTGATACCTAAAATGATTCGCTTACGATGTACATTCGTCTGATCGTATTGGTTGTGCACGCGTAACATAATTTTTTTGAGAATTTGGGCTTGAAAGTTCAAACATTCAATATATATATATATATATATAGTATCTTTTGCATGTTTGAACTTTCACGCCCGGGTTCTCAAACTTTTTCCATTACGCGTGCACACCAAATACGTTCAGACGAATACACATCTTAAACGAATAATTTTGGTACTAAACTGGTATTGACTAGACGTCTGTAGTTGCAAAGTAATTCAAATCCCCCTATGGCCGTTTCGAGTGTGAGTGCATACTATGCTCGTTTTCTTTTTCAATGAAGTCATTTGTCAGACTTGCAGAAGCTCAGAAAAATATTCATTCATTTACTTCACATCTTGCTCGAACGAATGCCCAGCATCATTCAATAAGCGGTCAAGTTGGTAGCGATATCTCGTTACGGTGTTTTGGGGTCCGCACATCTCTTGTGTGGGCCTGTATTTTCGTTGCACGTTGTGCGCGTGCGCTACTTGTCTATGCTGTTCTCACTAGCTCCTATGTGTACTGCTGTATTGTCATCACTTGTCACCTTGCAGGCGAGCAGTGAAATCTTGCCAGATAGAGAGAGATAGAGGCGTTATGTCATCACCGTTACAGACGAATGGCGGCGACGCAGGCGGCGGCGGTCGGAAAAAGAACCGTGTTGAGGTTCTGTTCGATGGCTTCTCGCGTCTCGAGACGGGAACGGCGTTGATGCACGCCAACTGCACGTGCACGCTCGTGCACGGCGACGGCGTCAAGGTGATCGTCGACACGATGACGGCCTGGGACGGACCGCGTATCCTCGACGCGCTCGCAGATCGAAACGTTTCGCCTGATGAGGTTTGTCACCAACGAACGACATTCGACAGCTGCAAACTGAATACGCGTATAGGATTCATGTATATATATATATATATATAATTCTACATGGTTTACAGGGCATATCAATGCTTGCAAATATATATATGTATATATATATATATATATATATATATATATATATATATATATATATACGCAAATAGAAATGTAAAATAGACTTTTTACGCCTTGTGTGCAGATCACGCACGTAGTGGCGACACATGGCCACTCGGACCATATCGGCAACCTGAACCTCTTCCTCAAGGCGCGGCACATCGTGGGAACATCGATGAATAGCCACGAGCTCTACTATGACGTTCTACAGAACGGCAATAGCCTCAAGCTCGCAGACGGTACATACGCCTTTTGGCTTGATTATTCGCAAACGGAGCCTTTTCTTGTTCATTCTTCATATATGTGTACAGCAGATCCGTATACAATATGATTCATTATGGCATTTATAATCGATGTATAATTGAATACTCATTAGGGGCATATGCTAGGGTTAATATAGGGATAGTCAGGACCACTGGAGGTACAAACGGTCAATAACGTACGCAAATTTTCAAACGGAAAATATCCGGAAGCGGATTTAGCCATTTGCGCCACCACATCGAAGGAGGATAGCATTGATACCCTTAAGATTTTTCTTCTAAGTTCTGAAAAGAGGCCCTATTTAATTCAACCAAGTCACCTACAGGGTCTTGTCAGATGCGGGCCAAAAACTTACAGAAGGCTTTGCTAATGTCATGGACATTATCCGCTAGGGACATCTTTTTTGGTGATTTGGTTCATCCTGTTCAGAGCTCATCTGCTCGCACCTAGAGTAAAGACGAGGCCGCTACTTATAGAGGACTCTTCCTGCTCGGGCCTTCATCATAACGCTTCTGTCCCCTGACGCTCGAGACACTAGGGATACCGAACACCAAGTCCACTGACGACACATTTTCTAGACATGGTTGGTAAGCGCTTACGCGCCGCCACGTTAGGTCGAACGTTTATGAACTTTCGTTTCAGCAATGTGTGTGGTCATGTAGCATACTCCTGTTCTTTTAACAACGCTTTAGGTGAATCTTCGTTTTACATGTTGCGGTGTTTATGTCGTGTTTTGTCATATGTGTGTTATGTGGCATGTGCGTCTGATGTCTGTCACGCATCATCGCTCGCAAACACATCGAGACATGGCAGGCATCGAAGTGGTTCCAACGCCGGGACATACGGCATCTTGCGTCACGCTCGTCGTTTCCGATACCGACAGCGGCACGGTGGCCGTAACCGGCGACCTGTTTGAAAAGCGCGATGACATCTACCAACCGCACATCTGGGAGCATCTGGCCGGCTCTGAAGATCCTCTCCGGCAAGCCGAGAACCGTCAAAAGGTCCTCTATCAGGAACGAGCGTCATCGTGGCAATGGCGACAACACTAAGAACAAAAACGATAAACATCAAATATTCGATTACTTTACTCTTATTACTGTCGATTTCGACGGCATGGAGTAGAACATATTGGCAGCGACTATGACGCTATTTTCTTTATCTAAATATGTGCTCTCTTTCTCCCCGTGGGCGGACTTGCCGCAGGCGTGGCCTATCCATGTTAGAACAATCGCAGAGGCCAAATAACGTATATGCCCAAAGGCGGCACTTCAAATAAGTTATCGATAAGGTTCGCACCCGCAGCTTCTGTGGAGCCTTCTTAAAAATTTCCTTTGCTCACATTCAATCATACATATATGTTTACACAAATTACACGCATGACGTAGCGCTGTTACTGATCGGCGCTGTCGTTGCGAACACCTTGCCCCGGTAGACTTATATGTGTCCCACGATTATTGTTTTAAAACGGTTTGCAAATGCACCTGTTGTGAAAAAGGCTGCATTCACGTTGGTCTGTGGACTTCTCTCTCAAATGAGTATTTTCTTTTTAATTGTCCTTCTCTTGTTCTAATTGTCCTTTTAACAGATTTTGTTCACACGTTGTGGTTAAGCATGCCGTCAAATTCAACGAAAGGGCCATTCGGTTCTCAGACTAATAACTAACTAAAAGGACGCTAAGGAAACGATGATCGCTTTCCAGGTTTTGCGAGTTGCCGACCGTATTGTACCAGGGCATGGTCCGATGTTCGAGGTGCTAGAGGAGATGCGTACTCTTAATGAAGCGCACATGCGGAAGATTCGGGGTCAGTATCGAACAAGGCACGAATCGAGAGACACATCTGAGAATTTGAGCAGCTAGGCCAAGATAGGCCGTTAACGCTACCATCCGACATCTGTTTCGACTCTAGTGTCTATTTCAGTACGCCTTCTTTCAACGCACTGCTGACGACGGAATCGAACTAAATGAGCGTTTTCTGTTGTTGTAAAATAGTAAAAATAACACGCAAATAAAATTAAAAACCATACGGTTCCGTGTACCGTGTACATGCCAATAAATGTTTGTAATGCATATTTGATTCATCGATCGACGAATCGAATTAAAGCCGAGAGAGGTGTTTCTTAGCTCAGCGCTATATATATATATATATAATATATATATATATATATAATCAAATTTTATCACACACATTACCACTAGTAACCCTCTTATTATCTTTTAAAATGCAAATACCGTAATTGATTAAGTAGAAGAACGTTTGCGTCGCTAAATGTTAATGGCTACGCGTGTACCCTTTGCTTTTGGGTGAGGGCATGCACAGCCCCTGATTAGATAGCGCGGCAGTTTAGAAAATTCGCGGATGAGGTGACTCTCAAAAAAGTCCATTCCGATTAAAATAACCGGATCTAGTTCTAAATCTGAGCTAGAATTGTGTACAAACAGGTCAGCTACTCACAGGTAATGCAATGTACTGCTGCGGTATACAGTAGAGTTTTTAACCGTTGGCTCCGATATCTTTATCTCCGGATGTGCGGGATGGACGTATAGTCTAAATCGAGTGATTTTTATCTGTTTAATGTTTTTCAGGTCTTTTACCTGTATATACGAGCAGACGTTGCGAAGTGTGATTAGTTCAGTTACGATAAGCATGCAGCGTTTTAACTTCAGCATGTTCTACCGTATGTCTTCTAAAACGATTTACAATGCGCGTTTCCGTTTATCTATTTGCATTTATACAGTAATAATGCACTGAGTTTGGCTTCTGCAGTACGATCCTAATCAGCTAACTTCCGAACTTTCAAAAAATGCTTAAAAACGTGGACTAAATTACCTTGCTAAAAGCCAATTCCGTTTGGGATAAAGCGTCTACAAAGCTTCGAGAACAATTTAAACATGCCGGACCCAGTTGAGACACCACACAGTCATAGTCTTGTGCAGCATCTCTCATGACAACTGGTAGGTGTTAAGGCTTGAAATTGCTGCCGCAATGTCATAGGCGTACGCAACTAATAAGCGCCTCATCTGATAACTCTTGTTTTCTGCGAATTGTGATAGACGTGACGCCTATACGCTTTCTCTGAACAACCCAAATGAGGTTCTGATCGAAAAGATTTTCTAGTGAGACAGTGGTGTCATTGGGCTGCATTGTTTGTTACGTTGTAGCATGTGTAACAGTACACCACAACAGCTGTTTTGATATCGCATGTGGTTTTCATCGAAAGCGAAGTATAAGGATTACGGTTCGCAGTGGCCCAAGAGCTACATACCTACTGAGAATCGCTGTGAGGCAACCACCTTCAATGCATCGAGGGCCGGATATGTTGAGAATCTAGGGATTCCCTAACAGTTCGTGTGACAGCATAGCAGCTGATTCCCAGCGATATGGTTTATCGTTTATTCTCAAGAAGCTTCACACAAAAAAAATCGATTAACCTAGGGGATCGAACCGGCCACACCTGAGTAGATGATAAACATAACAACTAGCTTCCTAGATCTAAGGGCCTGCCAGCATGGTGCGTAACTAGGGTATCTTTTATTTGTTCATTTCTTATCCTGTCGATTGCTTCCATCACTTTCCCGGGAGAGATTGCCTTCATTATCCAGACTCTCGCTTCCTCTGTCGTATGTTCCAAGGGCCTTCATATTCTAGCAGCGTTTTCGGGCTGCGTCAACCTACTAGCCTGCTTTGCCATTTGCACGGCTCATTAAACCAAAGTATTCCGCCCCCCTTCAGCATTGGCAGTATCGCAGAATTTATTAAGCCTACCAACCTGCGTTCGTAGCAATCTAGAATGCCCCTGACACGAGGAGTACCCTCTAAGTGCCAATAAATGTTTGTAATGCATATTTGATTCATCGATCGACGAATCGAATTAAAGCCGAGAGAGGTGTTTCTTAGCTCAGCGCTATATATATATATATATATATATATATATATAGCTCAGCGCTATATATATATATATATATAGCTCAGCGCTATATATATATATATATATAGCTCAGCGCTATATATATATATATATATATATAATCAAATTTTATCATGATGCGGAGGATACTGCCGTTAAGCGTCCTCTCTGAGCCTTTCCTTCTTCCCTTACTCTTGAATATGCCCCCTAATTTTTACCCATATGTCCATCAGTATATGTTTTCTAAGTCCCGCATCTTCCGTCCCCGCCGGTTGCACATAGGTGGCCACATTTGTAGTTAAGATGATATTACTGCGATCAGATTTTCTGCTGCTATTTCTACGCTCATTTCTCCCACCGTTGGTTTAACGAAAACTGATACTTTCTCGCTTGGCCTACCCGTTCTCCCTCTACATAAAGCCAATGCATGGTACCTGTAGAATCCCCGTATATCAAACTGCTCCCGCGCACATGTCTCCGTCAAGATGAGAAGGCCTATCCTCTTATATACATAGTTCTCGAGCAGATCTAACACCCCCCTCTCCTAGCAGTTCCACATCACTATCTGAAGACCTGCCTCCACTATGTTTTCTGCCTGTTATTATCTTGCTAGATCTGCTGGGTCTAGCAATCCTTTTTCAGGTGCTCCGTAGAGCCACACTTTCCGCATAAAAAAACATTTCATTGATTTCCGATATAAGACGATTCCGTGCCGCTTCAACCCTAACTGAACGTCAGCTGAGAAATCTCCACCCGCAAATGTTAGAATGACTTGTTCGGAAGTTGATACGATATTTGTCTTTGCGTCTTTAATTTTTACTCTGAATGTTTTGAAACTCCCAAAAGGCTGCAGATACGCCAAGATCGTAGCCTCCGATGTTGAGGTATGCACACCTGAGATTTTACTCTTCATTGTGGACCGCCCTCCACTGATCCTCGTGGACACCTTTATGTTGGCTAATTCCTAAGCGACAGTAGTGCGGCTCTATTTTCTTCAGCTTGTCGAGCACGGTGGCGTGGTGCATTCACCTGCGCCTCGCGACCGGAGGAGACACATAGGTGCGCGGGTTTGAGTCCCACCGTTGCACATTTGTATTTATGGCGGTCTGTCTATGAAGCAATTCGAAAAGCAGTCCCGAGGACGTTAAATCTTGGCTGAGGGTCAGCCCGAAAGGTTTGCGGACGTTAAATCTTGGCTGAGTGTCAGCCCAAAAAGTTTATCTTCTTCAACTTTAACCACGATTAGAAGTTCTCTACTTCTTGTAAAACGGGATTCTTCCAACTTTCTTTTGATGTGTTTAGCGATAAAGTCGCATACATCATTAAAGCAAAGCTCCAATGAATTGTCGTCCGTTGAAAATATTACTGCCCCTTTCTTCTCTATGACAAGCTTTGGCGCACGAAGGTTTCGTCTAGACCGGGTCACCGTGATAAATTCCGATTCATCTAGTATCTCTTCACCGTCGCCGTCATCCTCGGTTGGCTCGCTAGTGACTCCCATGATCGCTGAGTGAGCAACTGCTTGCGAGATACGCATACGTCTGCTGCGAGTGTCTTCCACAAGGTTCGATGCGGCGCGCATCTTGCATCCCGTCTTCGGACGGTGGGTCGGACCTCCCGTATCGCCGACTGGTCCAACAGCGCGTCCATCCGCCTCTCCGTCTTCATGCACGTTTGCAGGCACGCCATGTTGCACCATCTGTTCTTTTGTTGGAGTTCGTTGCACCGGCATGGTTAGCTACTGCTGCACCGCGCCGGTTAACAAAAGGGTACCGTTTGTTTACCATGCAGTTGCAAACCAGCTCGGGTTCGATTGATATTAATGGTAATGGTATTCGCGGAGGAGGTAGTGACAATGAGAGCCGTGATATATTTTTTTTATATCGGAGGTTTAGAAACGTTAATGCACTATTGGTAGTGGCAACCAATAGCACCTAGTGTGGGACTTTCACCCACTAAAAACCTCAATCCTCCCCACCCCCCAGAGTTCGGAATTGTGTGGCACTACTTCGAGACCGTGGGAGGGGAGCATCGTGCTCCACTGGCTTTCATGAATCTCGTTGTGTCCTCAGCTCACGAACCCGAGGCAATGCGTCGAGCCGTTCTACGGAGGGCATGGCAATCCAGCCCTTGGATTGCGAGGCACCCTCATCTCGACCACGTAATGGCACATGCGTGCCTCCTTAGCGCGCGTGGCGAGCGTTTTCTAGTCGCGTCTTCTCGCGCATAATAACGTCTTAGCAATAGACGTTTGCTGCCCATGCGGCGGCATCCTCCATCATGTCACCGACAATGTCTAGTGTTGATCTTCCTGCATAGCAATACATCGAGCTTCTGCGGACCTGGGCCAGTGCGGAACAGGACGAGACCGTCCGGTCAACATCGTCCGGCTGTGCACGTATCCACCTGCGACTTCCCACTCTGCACCATATAGGCTTGGATTTGGCCGTGGCTCATAAGGGCCTGGACCGAGGACTACGTAAGTGGCCCCCGGCCAGGCTCGTCACGCCAACGTCGGAAGTCCGGCATAAGCGACCGTTTCCAGTCCGTGATGATGACTGATGATGCTGAGAAACGGACTGTAGGTGATAGTGAAGATAGAGCTAATGAAGAGGGAGCCAGGTGATGCTGCTGATGGTGAGTGTTGATACAGCCGGTATTACGATGATGATGGCGGATGGGATGGCTCCAGTGAGGCTAACGGTAGAAGTGGGGATGCTAGTAGAGATAAAGTTGGCCCTTATGATGATGGTGGAGATGCCGGGTAATGTTGAAAACGAGAGAGAGAGAGTGATAAAGCGCCCCGGAAGTAGTGGAAAAAGGTGAAGGTGATGCCGGTGGAGATGAGTGGCGTTGATGTTGATGACAGTTCAAGTAGACACTGCTTCTAATTAATTAGTCGCGAAGCACACTGTAGATTTTCACGCCAATCGAATCCTGTAGTCTCAAAGATGTTATGCTCACTAATGGATGCTTATGGGTATCCGCGCAAAATTCGAAATTTACCGCTACTTTCCAAGAGCCACACACAGACACGTCCTCGCCGTTTGAGAACAACTCAAGAACTCAAACATGAAATATGCATCGCGAAACTTTAAAATTGAAGGTTGGGCTCGGCAGGAAAAGCTTCAAAGCGTCTGAAGGTAACAGCCAACTTGACGGCAAGGTAACAGCCAAAAGGGCTGAAAACACTGAGGTTTCAGCCTGACTCAATACGCACATTCAGTCAGGCTGATGAAGCTCAGTCACTCGACTTGAGACTGAAAAAGCGTAGATGAAGACGGAAATCGAAAGCAAACACTTAGTCAGGTTGCCATGTACATATATGCAAGTGTTGCGCCGCCTGATCAAACAGCGATTAACGCGCTTCCCGATAAGCGTCATTCAATCATTTTTAGTACGAGCTTAACGAGTAAGCAATGCCTAAAGCTAAAACAATTATATATCCTAATTAAATTATCTTAAAATCTATTCGTGGGCACGTTGCATGTTGTAAAATTCGTGTCGGCTATTTGCAACATTTCAACGAAATCTCCAATTTTTGCGAACCCTGATTTCTACTATATAATGCGCTCGCAGATGCTGATAGATTCCAGCCTGGTGTAGTTTTTTTTTTAAAAATAAAAGAGGCATTGCTTTAACTGCATTTTGAATACACACAAATTTAAACTGCATAACTGTTCAACTGAAGACATTAGCCGTCCAGGACTGTGAGAACCGTTGATGGGTTCAGCCGCTGGTGCAGTGAAACTTAAATGATCGGCTCGAAGCATAAAGGTTCTGGTCACAAAGCGAAATTGAATAAAACGTATAATTGAATGAATAACGCACACGTGTCACAGACATCTCAATAAATATATATATAATAAAGCATTTATATTCTCTGAACTTATGTCATACCATTTGAGTGGCTAAATCTAAAAAGACGATTATTTACCTCTCTCTCTCTCTCTATATGTATATATATACACATATCGTTCAGAAAACTTTAAGGTCTAGTACAACTCAGCGAAAAAAGATTTTTTTCCAATGGAACAAGTGGGCGAAAATGACTGCTTTTGGAGTGAGAGCGAAATTACCAAACGTAGTTGTATTAAGCTTTTTATGCTGACATATGTTCACTAAATTTGCGATTGCGAGAGCCCCAGTCATTCTATCGACAAACCAATCATAACTGCGTGTTTGGAGTTTTGCATCTGCTGAATAGCATTCTATGTAAGCTTAAAGCAGAACAAATGTTTATTAAAGATAATATATATATGTCCTTCTTTTCGTCTATAGAGTTACGAATGTGGGTTAGGCAGCTGTTTAATCTGAAGCGGAGCACTTCGAGGCCTCTACTCGGTCATTGCCCGCCGCCACCTATTACACAGAGCGAACTAATGCACTCTGTTGAAGGACGATCGTAAATTAGTACGTTTCCAAAAAAAAATACTAATGACAATCCCTTATTTCTTTCTATTTCTCAAACTGTAAAAAGCGTTATTAACGCCTGAGCTAATATGTGACTTTATTGTATAATCGTTTGGCACTGTCTGGGACGCAAACTCAGTGAGACAGTTTGAAGTGGATTTATTTAACTTGTTAACAAACGCTGTAGCATCGCTTGCATTGCCATTGAACAAACGAGTCTACTATGTATATACATGGAGACGCTGCCAATCGAGCAAACTTATTTTTGAGGGCAAAGCTAATCAGTCGTTAGAAATTGTAGACAATGGTTACAAGGTGGCCTCTCAATACGTATTAAGTCTACGTAACAACACACGATGTTCATACGAAATATAGGCGTATTTTTAATATCTAAGTTTGATGCATTTAATCATACCTTAGGTTGGCCGAGAGGATCAAGCTTGTCTTTATATATATATATATATATATATATACTTACATATTTCACTCAAACATGCTGGACTGGCTTTTTTCGATACCGATTCCACTGCGGTAACTGCCCAGTAACATATCAATCATATGTAATTCATTTGAATACAAGCTGTGTTATGTTATTATGAAACACTATTACTTGTTGTCGTGCCGTTACGCCGAGAAAAGAAGTGCAAAGATCTTCGTTGCATCGCCGGACAATCAGCCGAGTGATACTTAGTGCATTGCTGCGAGTAGAACCAACAAATACACTGAGTACTATAGTCTTCATGAAACTCCCTACGGGAGCATACGAGGTGATGGAACCCGTGTACGATGTACCTGGTATAGACGAGCCTGTCATCGCAGGCCACCCTGGCCCACAACCAAAGAGACTTAAAGACGTCGAGCGCTCTTACCTCTGTCGCTGCCTCCGTGACATTGCGTCGCCACTCCCCCCAGAACTGATTAAGTGGCTTCGTCACAAGCATACGCAGCCTAAGCCGAAGCACCTCCACCATCAGCATCTCTGCACAGTTCGACAATATATACACGAAGCGGCTTCTCACCCTGCTTAGAAGACAAAGTACTCATTTTAAAGTACACGAAGTACGCATTTTCCGGGTTTTGTGGGTGTGGTGTCGCGCTTGTTGTTCTTGCCTTTACTGCTGGTGGTGTTGATATTAGTCCGAAGTTTAATTTGCTCATCTTTATATATATATATATATATATATATATATATATATATATATATATATATATATATATGTATCATCATTTATTTAAGTGTAGCAAAATATATATATATATATATGTGTATATGCCGTGGCTTATAGAGTAACGGATGCGGGCCATGCAGCTGTGCAGCCTGAAGCGGGCTCGTTCTGGATTGATACAGTCAATAAACAAATACGCTCGTAGATAGTGAATAGCTATGGATAAATAGTTATCTATCATAACAGAGAGCGTCGTAGCATTAGGATGTGTCAGTGATGTGCGTACGCTTTCAGAATAAACTCGCTGCATTACGTATCATATATTGTGGTTACGATATTGTACGATACATTTCTGTTTATACGAATAATTTCCCCCTACTGGAATGACGTTTTGCTGGCGCTTTTGCTTGGTGTTTACAGTTACTCTTGTAGCTATTATTGTTCATGAGTCCTACATACATATTTTATTCGATCTCGTTATTATAATTACTTCTTTAATAGCAAATTATGATTAAGCCTCTTAATAACCTCTTTCTGTTAATAATAGATAGGTAGCAATGATGTAGTTGCTTGCTAGCTTGCTTAAGCCGTAGCCTAACATGCAAGTGAGATAGAAGAATAGATCAAACAATTGAATAAAACAGGAAGTGCTTTTATTGCAAATGAAGAGCGGACAGATGGCAGCCGTTGGGCAGTGAAGTCCTTCCAAGATACATGCAATAGTGACGGGAGGGAGGGGAAATTGTACTTCTAAGTTAACCACTCTTCAATATGACAACTGATAAAAAGTGACACAAATGTGGTCGCTGGAAAAATAAAATGTGAAAGGAGACTAAAAGGAAGACCCAGTAATAACGTTTTGGCAAAACTATGAGACCAGATGCAGGTACATTGACGTTCAATAGTCACACTTAGATAATAGACCTCTCCCGATCGCCTCATTTCCAGCGGGTTCAACTGGCTTAAAGAGCTGCAAGTCAAGGGAGGCGGCCTCTAGGGTAGGTGTTCATGTGCATAACTAACTGCATTACTTAACGTAACAACACACAACGTGTGGGTGAAGTCAGTGGTGACGCGCACCGGAGAATGCTAGTAAGATGAGCGGCTGTCAGCAGTATAAGCGAACATGACACGCGTTCACCTGCGGGTGTTCACCTCTCAGGAGCTGACGGCGTCGTTGACAGGACACTGACGTCATCCGTATTAACATGACACTGCTGCTGCTGCGGCTAGCTCTATAGCAAAGACGTCGCCATGTTGATGGCGGATTGTGGTTTTGCTCGTTGTTCGCTCGCTTTTTAGCATCATCGTCATCGTGATGTTGAGGATGGTGGTGGTTGTGACGATGATGATGATGAATCTGATCGTGCTAATAATTATTACAATCACGGGCTTAGTGATAATAATTATAGTAAGAATAAAAGTGATACTCATATTGTAATAGAGACCAACTTACACTGTGACGTTTTGAAAAAATATGGCAGGATGCGGTATATATACAGGGTGTGACTGAAAGAATTTTATAGCGATACATAAAATTGTAGAGCTCGTTAAAACGAATATTTTTTCCAATGGTACATGTGCTCTGAGAAGTCTTGTTTCGGAGTTACAGTGAAATTACTACAATTTGTGACACTGGTGTTTTTGCCCGACATAGGAGCACAAAATGTGCTGTTGCGAGACAACCAGTCTTCCTAGACAGAAACTAAGCACACCGTCGTGTTCGTGATAAAATTCTGCTCCATCTGATGAATATGCAAGGCCGGTCAGAAGACGCGACATAGTCGCTTAGAAGAAAATTCGCCAAAAATAAAGTTCTTTATTAGCGTTCACGCCAAATACTTTAGAATCATAACCCTACGACCACCCATGTGTTTAAAGCTAACATATACAGCAAATGCGCATTTCATGACGATCATTTTGGTACCAAACGTATGGCAATGCGAGCTGTGGTTGCGGAGTAATTACGATTTTTCGGAGGGCATGTCCAGATTAAGTGCATGAAAAATGACGCGCTGCGGCTGTCGCGCGACACGTCGGCGGTAGTGAACGTCGCCACACAGTCATTTTACATGCACTTAATCTGGACATCCCGCCGAAAAATCGTAATTACTTCGCAACCACAGCTCGCATTAACATATGTTTGGTACCAAAATGATCGTCATGAAATGCGCATTTGCTGTATATGTTAGCTTTGAACACGTGGGTGGTCGTAGGGTTATGATTCTAAAGTATTTGGCGTGAACGCTAATGAAGAACTTCATTTTTGGCGAATTTTCTTCTAAGCGACCATGTCGCGTCTTCTGACCGGCCTTGCATATTCATCAGATGTAGCAGATTTTATCACGAACACGACGGTGTGCTTAGTTTCTTCTTGACGGTGTGCTTAGTCTCGCAACAGCACATTTTGTGCTCCTATGTCGGGCAAAAACACCAGTGTCACAAATTGTAGTAATTTCACTGTAACTCCGAAACAAGACTTCTCAGAGCACATGTTCCATTGGAAAAAATATTCGTTTTAACGAGCTCTACAATTTTATGTATCGCTATAAAATTCGTTCAGTCACACCCTGTATATATATATATATATATAGAAGGCCAGCACTGGCGAGTGTGCAAACGTATTGTAATTGATTAATAAATAATCACAATAATTTCTATATAGTATATATATATATATATATATATATATATATATATATATATACTATATATATATATATATATATATATATATATATATATATATATATATATATTTATATATAGTATTATTATAATGTTTCAACCTTATTCACTGTAAGGTATATATATATATATATATATATATATATATATATATATATATATATATATATATATATATATAGATATAGATATAATGATGATAGTAATTGTGGTTGATTTACGGACGACACTGGCTGCCGGTCAAAGTTGTCAACACTAGACGACAAGGCCGGTAAGGATGATGTCTCTAAATAAAACTATTATGTCTTGATATCGCAGAAACAGGAACACACGGTAGCAGCAACAAAAACAAACAACAAGAACGACAACGAGTGTTGACCGGTGTTTATTTTCTCTAGGAGAAAACGTAACACGTGTCTGTTTGTCGGTGTGTGTGTGTCGAGGCCCGTCTCAATCTCTCTCTCTCTCTCTCTGTCGGTGTGTGTGCGAAGGGCCGAGGGCCCGATGATGGCCGGGTGTTCTTTCTGCTGCCGGCGCCGCGATGCCGGCGCGCCTTCAAAGTCGTCGCTGTTCGCTGTGTCCGTTGGGTCCGTCACAGGCTACGACGGTATTTTCTTGTTGTCGGTCGTCGTCGCCGCGCGGGGATTCCCTTTCCCCCGGGGCCGCAAATGCGTGCCGATGGCTGGCCGTGGTAGACTATAGTGTGTCCGACATAGGCGGCTGGCGATCGGCGGACGCCGGGGAAGAGATCTAACTCAACGTCTGACTGACGGACGGACGCACGAACGAACGAACGAACAGGCGGTAGCATATGCGAAGGCAAACACTGGTAGCACCACGTCACGACAGCGATCAGGACGAAGGCGAACGACAAAGGAGTTAGCGCCGTATTGGCGTCGATTGTTTAAGCCGGCGGCCCATTCGACCGGCTTTTACCGAGCTGCTATTACTGCTGCTGCTGCTGCTAATGTTGCTGTTGCTGCTGCTGCTGCAGTAACAACAACAACAGCAGCAACAACAACGGTGTCTCTCCTTCAATTTAGCCGGCGGAGTTCGCAGCCGGGAGAGGTGTGCGGCGGCCGTGTGAGGTCGAGTGAGTGTGTTTGCGCATCTGTGTGTGTATGAGTGAGTGTGTTTGCGCGTCTGGGTGTTGTGTATGAGTGAGTCTGCATGTGGGTCTGCAGTGGGTGTGAGGGAAGACAGGGCGCCGGCGGCCGGCTGAAGAACCTACACTCACTCAGCTGACTCGCCTCAACTCGCCTCAGAGGCGTCCGTGCCCGGTGTCTATCTAACTTGTGCGCTCGACACATCGAACGTGCGGAACGAAGAAGCTGCTCCTGCTACGACCGAAACACAAACGTGACAAACGAAGTAACAAAACAAATGACAAACTCTGAGACGACGACGACGACGACGACTTTGCTCTGCTTCTGTTTCAACTGTTTCAACTGTTTGTTTATTGACATTTCTTGTAGATAATTGCACACATTAATTTCAAGCTCCATTAAGCACATAGCTTGTTCGGAGCCCCTTTTATGAATAACAATGTATAATTTATATATGCCATTTTCACCTATTTACAATATATTGCAACATTATTGTATTTTTATATCACTTTTAACCAGATACCAAAGTTTCAAGATAATGCTCTTTGAGATCGCATTTGAATTTGAGCAGGGACTTTGTCTGCCTAACGGAGGCCGGTACTTTGTTCCAGTAGGAGGCCCCAATGTTTCTGATTGATAGCCTTGACTGGTTGGAGTTGGCGTGTGACAGAGTAAGCAGGTTTGATGCGTTACCTCTTGTAGATATGGGTGTTGCTGATTCTGAGTCTGTTCGTCCTATTCGGCCTATTTCGGCGTCCGGCGTCGGAACCAAGTTCGGCCCCCTCCGGCCGGCTTGATATGTGGTTGGAGTTGGCAGGTAGCTCCGATCTTCTGTGTTGATGATCAGTGACAGATGACCTCGCCCTCGCGGCTTCACGCGGCTGATGGCACTGTGCCTGTGCATTTGTTAACTTTTTGTGCTAGTATCTGGTGCGTGTTTTCGCGTAAATATGCTGTTATATGTGTAGGATTCTGTCGACGCACAGCGCTTAAGAAACGACCAATACTAGTAGCATAATCCGTGCGCATACTAGTCAATTGTTAAGAACAGAAAGCTGGTGTATATATATATATATATATATATATATATATACCCCAGGTCTCATATAACAGGTAGATTTGTTGTGCAACAGTTAATCAAACCATATAATCTAGTAGCTCCAGTAGATTAAGATACTTGGTCAGTACTATGTATGAGGGGGGGATATATTTGCCCCAATGATTTGCCTTATATACAGTAATGGTTAAGAGGGTACTACGTTGGTAAGAAAACCAGCTATTACAATCCATACTACCGACAATAACAGGTTGCCGTGTTCATGTGTTTGTCATTTGTGATTATACGTTATGTGTACCTTATGTGGCTATACCGGCACGTTTGCGTCAGCACTGACTGTGTTCCAGCTATCAGTGAGTGTAAGTGTATTAGCCAGGAGTTCATTGCACGAATGGCCTGTGGCCATCCCTGCCGACCGTATCCTGTATACCTCACGACCAACAGCGGAAGAGTGTTATAGGTGCTATATTGCCGTATTAGTTCGTTAGTGAGGCCTGCACTACAAATAAGGACTCGTCTTTGTGCAGTCGATCCATAACATTGTAAACTGGAGGTGTGGAACAATCGCGACCCCGAGAACACCAGTACGAGGATAGCACGCCGATACCCATCATCTCTACGGGGGAATCCACCGTTTTCTAGCTTGCTGCCGTGTAAGCATGGCTTTGCTACCGATACAACGAGGATACAAAATTTCAGTGCCAGAGCAAAGAAGTTATCAAGGCAAAGCGGAATCAGCACTCCACTGGCATACCGATGGGCTTCACCTACCTGTAGCTGGTTCTGTGCAGTTGTGTTCAGGTTGTTCAGGTACAAATTGCCCTGCTGCGCCAACACCTTGAATCACACAGTCTGAAGAAAATGAATGAAATGTTATAAAAGAAACAAAAAAACTTGCGAGTGTGTGGGTGCGTCCCTACAATTTGTTATATGTTCTTATGCGTGTATCGATCCTCGAGACGGCGGGTCTCGAATTAAGTGAGCGTCGACGAAACGGGGTGGTGCAAGTTAGACGATTGAAGTTCCGGGAAATAAGAGCCGCCTTACTCGAGATTCGTTGCAGACCAAGCCGGCAAACAGTGAAAACGCGGTGATTAACAAAAACAAAGAGAGTTACATGTGCCGCTACGATGTCTGTGAAGATGACAAATGGAAATGAGATCCCCGATGGACCGACGGTAAATATTGATTTCGGTCCAAAGGCTACCGACGACAATGAGGCGAACGCACCAAAGAGCATCTCGTGGTGGAATCGTGTCACTCTTGGACATTATACAGGGTAGGTCTCAATTCAATAAATATTAAAAAAAACGGTACGATGGGCTACTTTGAGGTCAATAAAAATATGTTGTGGTCGTACATATTTTACTAGATTCTTATTCATTAGAACGCATATATATATATATATATATATATATATATATATGAGGCCCAGATAGAAATAATGCACACATTTTTCAACAAAGTTTGTCTAAAAACAGTTCAAGAAGAACAAAGCTTAATAAGTCTACAGTTGTAAGCGGGTTTAACCTTTAAGGAGATTAAACGTTACGCTGGATATTGAGAAGTTGGGAAACGAGTTCGTCCAACTCTCTGTTTGAGGAAGTTTCTAGCATGAATTTTAAGAACAAGGCGCATGCGTTGGGCCTCCAAACAGATATATATATATAGATGCGAGTGCATGTTTACTGGTTATTGGGGATTTATATGACATGTGTATAACAATTATAAATATGTAACCCTCATAAGCATCGCCATGCTAGTTACTGTGGCTGAATAACCATGAACATTTATTACATCTGCTAAGCTAATGAATCAATACTCTGTTTTTGTTCTCAAATAAAAGCAATTCGTTTATTTACTTTTGTTTAGTTACACATAGATGTTCAACGCTGAAATGACTATGTTACGGCAGAGAGGCGAGCCCTTTGCCCGTGGGTAATAAACCAATGATCGACGCAGCGTTTCCGCGTTACATTTCCTCTGTAGCGTCAAGTTTCCACTGCTATGCCCTCCTATCGCATGTTGTCACAGCGACTCTCGTTCCTAGCTCCGCCACAAAATTCCTTGTGATTTTTCCCACGGGTCCAAGGTCGAACGCGAAGGCGACCGGTTGAACGAAGAAGTTTTGCTCCAGTTTGCGATATTTAGCCACCCTGCGATATTTTGCAAGGCGCGAGGCTGCTCCAACCTTCCGGCTAATATGATGAGCATACGATGCGGCCAACTTTTTTTTAACTGCATGTGGCCGACTGCCTTTTTCGGTTAAAAAAAATACGTCGATCAGAGCCGAATGCCTTGAAAACCGATCGGCGCTCTTCTTGCGAGCAAGAGCATGCTCACCCGTGGAAGACACCGGTAGGTTACATCTAGCACAATCATGTGCAAACTAGACTGATCGACCAACCGCAGACCAAAAACGTATGCAGAGTGTGGTATTGCCCAGCATTGTCCCCAGCTGCGGTGAGGCAATATTCGGAAGCCATTCACCGCTCATTGGGTTGATCGCGGCTCTCAGTCGCGCCTGCTACCTAATGTTACTCGCCTGGCACATCATTTGCTCTTGAATGGAAACTTGACTAATTGCAAGTCCAGAATCGATTATGACATGCATTCAGGCACTTGACCCCACGTATCTTCGCAGTAGCGGCAAGCGTGTTCCATTTGATCGATTCAGCATCCGATGGAGCGGTCTCTGACACCAAAGTGTCGGTGTTTTCGAGATACCCGAACTGGACAGAAATAGCAATTTGCGAAGCCATACAAATTGCCATTTCTCTGCGGACGTCGGAGAAAAAACTTGTAACCAAAGCCAAGGCTGAACGCTTAGCATATCCTGAAGGGTACCTCAATAATGTTTTGTCAAACAATTGACGCAGGTCCGCATTGGCATAAGCTCGCAAACAACAACAAAAATACATCAGCCTCGGAAGTTTACAACCTCACGGACAGCAGGTAAAGGGCCGGCTGAGCGTCTACAAGCCGCAGTGGAGAGCACCAGCTAACATGATTTAGTTAAAGATATACCGATTGAGCCGTCGAGAATTAACGCCCCTAGGAGATCCAATTCAAGTTGCGGACTGAACCTGAGAGCTAGCAAAAGATTGCGCACTACTTGAAGCACGGAGTCGTGACGGAGGTTCTCCGGCGAGGCTGCCGTCGCCTAGAAACTACGGTCGAAGTTCGGAAGAAAGGCGCATTTGATGGTCGTGGATAGAGACGCAAAATAAAGCGGCGCCACAAGAGTCACCCTGTTGAAAACCGGAGGATGATTCGATGAACTCTCCCTGCCAGATTAACTTGCTTGGAGACCTGTGCATCTGTTGCACAAGCGGGTATGGTCGGAGATGGTGAGAGCAAACATCCTTAAGCAGGTGGTTTCTGTCTGAGCGTGTTAAAGACTTCTTTGAAGTCCAGCTTTATGATCACCTAGCCTAGGACACTTATTGTGTAGTCAACAAATTGTGGCCCATATTGCATCCGTACCTCCCCTGACTCCGCAGCCAGGCTGATGCGGAGAGACCAAAGGATACAATGTTCGGCCTGCTCTTCCTGATTATGATTTTTCCGACTAAGCGACGCACTGTCAGGCCAACGGCAATGGGTCTGAAGCCACTGTCTGTTTGCGCAAGGCAATAAACGAGGCGACGTTAAATACAGGAAACACGAAAGCAGCTTTCTAATAAAAGCAAGGTTGACGAAGCTAACTAAGCTCAGGAGCCGTCGTTTCTCCTTGCCGTCTCTGCCGAAAAAAATGTTTACGTGACGCGGCCGAAGGCTATTGGAGCCACCTCGCGAGCTGTTTGTCCGTGCCACAGGTCTTAAGGCCCATTGCGAGCGTCGAGACATATCTTGTACTAAATATATGTTAAATAAATATTTGTGTCATAATAAACCTTCTGAGAATGCGCTGAATGGCGTTTATGACATCTATTGCAGACACGGTGATTCTTCTTATGTTACGATTAAAGCAAGCAAACCAAAGCTTTGTAGAGCGAATGTATAGTACTTCCTAGTGGTCATGTTGCTGACGGTGATAAGGGACCGTCTAGTCCATAAAACCTTAAAACTAGAGTCAAAGTGGTGCAGGCCTGAGGAGCGGCTGAGACTTCCTAGCTGCTTTAAATGCCAGAAACCGGGCCTCAAAGCTCTAGACTGCAGGGAGACCGAGGCCACAGGGAGGTGTGCTAAATGTGGCAGCCCGGAGCACGTGGTTAAGGATTGCAAAGCTGAGGTACCAAAACGTTTACGGGGTGAATGAGCATTGCGCATACAGCATGGCATGTCCCTCCTAGAGAGAGGAGTTGCAGAAACTCAAGGAATCTCGTAGGAAAGGCGCCGAGGGAAACAGAGGTCTCGAAAAGGATCAAAGAAATCAATATAGGGAGACAGCGAGGGAGTAGAGAAAGAAATGATTAAAAACGGGGTTTCACAACGCCTTGCGTGAAGTTGCTCCCTTCCTATATAGATTTTTTTACTTATTACATAAATATCACTGTTAGCCCTTTTTAAATATAATGTTTTAAGGAGCAGCGTAGTGCAAAAAACTCTTAACGTAGTAACTAGAGTTGTCGGAAATTCGCGACTTCAACTGTTTTGTCGCAGTAGTAATATTGAACTAGCATCTAAGACTAACAACATCATGTGCACTAGCTATCAACTAATCTAATACTGATGCGGCATTAGATTAACATACATTTTGGGCATTTACTAAAAGTATGTTTGGCTTCATATCTAACAGATACGAATGTGAACGTTCAATTGTGGCACGTTAAGTACATCATAGCGTATCATTTATACACAATTGCAAAAGTATTTGCTTAAACAAAACAATATGCGATTCAACGAGTCAACGAAACAATATTACTCATAACAGGATGTTGCCGCGACGACAGCCTGCGACTCTAATAAGTGTGCTCAATCCCGACTATCATTAACTCTATATATATTAGGTCTACAAAAAAGTGTTTTTGTTTTTTTCCGTTTTTTCCCGAAAAAAACTTTTTTGTTGGCCAAAAAGTATTTTCGGTTGTCCCAATTTTTTTCCCAAAAAACATTTTTGTAGACCAAAAAGTTGTTTTGATTTTCCCAGTTTTTTTCCGAAAAAACTTTTTGTGGACCAGAAAGTCTTTTCGGTTTTACCGTTTTTTTCCGAAAAAACTTTTTGTAGACCCAATGTGTATATATATATATATATATATATATATATATAATGGGATACACTCGTCGATATCTGCATTTCATTTGTTGATATCTCTATGGCCTGGGCAGTGAGAACTTGACGACACAGAAATTGGAAACGTCCTCAAGAGCTAAAGGCTATTCTAGTTCAGATACAACTATAGTTTACTATAGTCAGTAAATCACGCTTGCCACGCGAGATTGTCTGTTGTAATTTTTTTTTGCTTGAGGTATTTTATACACGAATAGCCCTGCATGCAGTCGAGCAAGTACAATATTGATTGACACGATAATAAAACAACGAAAACCTAAGAATGGAAATAATCATCATTTATTTAAATCACCTTTGTTAGGTACATAGTCAATGGTCAAATGGTAAGTCTGGAAATAACGGTTTGGTTTCTAGATAATGTACGGCGTTTGCAATGACATGCTTAGGCTAGCGAGTGTCCAATTGCCCGTGCACTTGCGGACATGTTCAATTCATTAAAAATAATTTCCACAATTGAGGTAAGGATCTACTCTAAAACGCGCAGTCTGTACATTTTGTCATATTTGGGCATGCAAATCTAAGCATCGCAAGCACGAGAGGTGCGCGAACTCTCATTTTAGTGAATCTTATATTGAGGGTAACCAAGTGGCTCGGGAACCTTGTCACTCTAGTGTGCGTACTTCCTTGCTTACCTAGCGTCATCGTACGAACACGCCAGTATATTCCAAAAACAATACCTTACGCAAAGCCTAGCAATTAGTAGCTTCTGCGGACCTTGCCGTTAGCTTCCTCGTAGACCCCAGCAGACCCACCATGGCAAGCTAAGCAATAAAGTCATCACAAAGACTTTAGCCGCTAACTTGGCGTTTACGGTAAATCATATTCACCTTGTGCTTTATTCGGCTTAGACACACTCACGCAAAGTCGATGCAAAACATAGTTAGTAGCTTTGGGCCGTTGATGGTTGCATACAATAAACTAAACTCACACAATTCGATGAAAGCTAAGACATGGCTTATTGCTTAGGCACGCATTATAAGGCATTATATACAATAAGGCACGCATCATAAGGCATTATATACAATAAGGCACGCATCATAAGGCATTATATATAATAAGGCACGCATTCGTATCATCACTAACGAATGCGTGCCAACGGCGGTACTGTTCAATTTCAAACGATACAATGACCGACTAACTCGATAGTACTAAACACGCATTCCCCCTTCGCTATAGCGTCCCTTCTATGTTTGAAGCGTCACGTAGTCGAATGACTAAGATGACTACCTTAAGGCGGCCACGAATCCGGTGGGCACGGATCTACAATCGGGAACAATAGGCTCTAGCGTCGAATTTCTTGCTATCATACATATCGGACATTTCCACCAGTACGAAACTATTCTCTGTCTTGTAAAAAGGTCTGTGGATCGCAAAGTGAACATGTATGAGTCAATATATGATATGTGATACAGAGGACGGGACCAAGTGTATGTAGGCAGCGACGGTATTTGGGGTTGATATTGCCTCTTGGGAACGATTTATATAGCGAACTCATATTTACGAACGATCTATATACACACATATATATATATATATATATATATATACAGGTAGTTCAACCAGTTATTAAAATGAGCTTTTCAGAAATCGAATTTTGGCACGCTTTCACCGCTATTGGAACGGCAACTTTTCGAATGCTAGCAGTCAAAATATTATGGTGATTGGCCGTTGCGATTTCGTTTGATCGCTTTTCCCGTGCAAAGTATCGGCGTGATTTTGAAAAATGGAGAAAAAAGAGTTTCGAGTGGTTATCAAGCATTTTTATTTCAAAGGTTGGAATGTGGACCCAATGAAAACTGAGTTAGACAAGGTGTACGGTGACTCTGCGCCATGTTTTGCCACTGTTTCCAACTGGATTAATGAGTTAAAAAGAGGTCGCAGGAGCACCGAGGATGAGCTACGTTTAGGACGCCCAAAAACGGCAACTGATGAGGAAAACGTGGAAAAAGTGCGGAAAATCGTTGCCGCAGATAAGCGAGTGAACATTAGGGAGATAGCGGAAGGCCTTGGGGATCGGTTTGGGTAGTGTGGCATTTCATCCTCCACGAAAACTTGAAGATGAAAAAGCTCAGAGCAAAATGGGTGCCGCAATTTGCTCAACCAAGGCCAAAAAGACGCGCGTGTTTCCGCTTCACAGCGAAATTTGGCCAAGATGTCGAAAAATCCGTCGGATTTTTGGCGCAAGATTCGTGACCGTTGATGAAAGCTGGGTCCATCACTACACTTCCGAGACCCAAGAAGCATCTCGCCAATCGTGTGCACCTGGTGAAGAACCTCCGAAGAGGGTGCGGACAACGGCATCGGCCGGAAAGATGATGGCTACGGTTTTTTGGGACCAACGTGGAATAATTCTGGTCGACTACCTTGAGAGCGGTAAAACGATCACGGGAGAATATTATGCAAGACTGTTGGACTGCCTGAAGCAAGAACTCATCGTGAAACGGCCCGCTTTGCAGAAGAAGGTTGTCCTGTTTCACCAGGACAATGCTCCCGCACACAAGTCGCGGCAAGCAACGGCAAAACTGGCCCAACTGAGGTTCGAACTTATTGAACAACCTTCTTATTCTCCAGACCTGGCCCCTCTGATTTATTTCCTCTTCGGACATTTAAAGAATAGTCTCGGTGGAAAGCGTTTTTCCAGCAATGAAGAGGTTAAGGCTGCTGTCAATGCCTATTTTCAGTCTAATGACGCGGAACTCTACTCAGGAGGCATAAATGCTCTGAAATCTCGGTGGGAAAAGTGTATTGAGCTTCTCGGGGAGTATATCGAATAAGAAAAATTAAAAACAAGATTTGGAAAATTCTTGGTTTTCATTTTAAGAACTTGTTGAACTACCTGTATATATGTATATATATATATATATATGTATACTGC
>QVRM01003079.1:0-30300 GCA_003439945.1 Dermanyssus gallinae
CCCGGTGTGCATCGCCACAGACTGCTCTTATCAATTTTTGGCGATTTTATCAAATTTTAGTGCTTTTTATAAATGTAGTTAGTGTTCAAGAAGTTTACTGTGAAAGCGTGTACATCGTGTTGCTGCAGTTTTGTGGATATCTGCAGGTGCTAGCTCGAGAGTCTTATCTTAAACTTTGCACTAGTCAAATACTTGTTTGTTTTAAACTTATTTTAAATAGATTTAGTTTTATTTTAAGTCAAAATTGTGCTTAAACTATGACATATTGTGCTTTGTGAGAACTTGTGTTTTTGAGATATCTCTGTGAAATGATGCATCAACCGAGGTTGGGCGTACTGCCAGAAACACCCCGTCTTCCCTTGGAGATGAGTTTTAACATTGAAACGCCAGCTGTGCACCGTTCAACACGACGGCGACAACAGATCTCAACGCCATCAGCACCGCGTATTACTCCAGCCATCGCATGTATTTACTGCGGTGGATTGTTCAGTGTGGAAGAACCTAAGTGCGATGGATTTGTATGCATTCATTGTGAGAAAAGAATTAATAAGGAAGTGTTGGAAACAAATCTCTCAAACATTGTGGGAGACCAGCAGAGTCAGAACAGCTGTGATAAAAACTATTGTGAAATTGTTGGTAAAACTTTGTGTGCTTTTAAAAATGCTCTTGAAGATCTTAAGAATATGATTTTAACTACCGACAAAAATTACGCTGAAAAATTCAAGACCATTTTTAATCAATTGAACAGCCTTAAAGCCTGCTGTAAGGCGCACACAGCTGGCTTCCCCTCCTCCCCCCAAACCAAGATGCCGCCCACTTTGGCCAGTGTAGCATCGGCTATTGTGCAAAGTCCTGTCATTGTCGATCATGACACTGCAGCAGAACTGGTATCAACCTCTTCCCTTTCCCCAGCACGAGTGGCATTGCATGTGGACGCCGTAACAAGCAAGTCCCTGCTGCCGACGGCTGAGGGAGGTGGTGGGGGTGGAGGGATTGTGAAGAATAGCGAGATGACAAATAGAGAGCAGACGACGACAAGAGAGTGGAAGCTGGTGACAGCGAAAAGTCGACGGGCGGCGCAGAAGAGGCATAATAAACGCGAGGAGCAGCAGATATATAAACATCAACAACTGAACAAAACAACAACAATAGAAGACGAAACAAAATCGAAAAGGAGAGAGATGAACAAGAAGAAAATATCTAATTCAAACGGCACGCAGCAGTTAATGAGAATGAATCATGAACTGCCCAGAGGCGTTTTAGTCGTTGGCAGCTCGAATGTAAAGCGCGTTAAGACATTTGTGATGAACGCCATCGGGAATGACAAACGTTGCGATATTAATAGTCATGGAGGGGCAACTATGCGCACTACAATTGAATATGCATTAGGTAAATTGCGCCGTGATACTCGCCGCTTCAATCTAGTCATTCTCCATTCAGGACTTAATGATGTGATAAATAGTGCTGCACGACAAGGTTGCTCAATTTCCGAAGTATGGTCCGAAATTGAGTGTGCGCTTAATGATCTTGTCAGTTTTATCTACAAATACAATATTCGACTAATTGTCTGCTCCATTCCCATTGCAGTGGGCTATGAAGAGGAGTGTAGGTATATTAACCAACAATTAAGATGCAAATTCGACATGAGTACCATTGTTTTTAAAGATTTTAGTTACATTCAAAAGAAAGCCACAAATATGCATGTTGATGGAGTGCTTTTGGAGTTCATGGTGCTCGGTTGGTTGCTCGACATATCTCTCGCGAGATAGCCAACCACCTGGACATAGCCGTCCAGTTGGATCTTACACAACCATCATTTAAAAACGGTCGTAAAATGGCGGAACGTAGTTCTTATTTTCGGGACAATATAAAAGCTCCACAAAATTGAAAATAAAGTCCCATTTCAAGCATCCAATGAAAATCATCCAGCCCTCCGACTCGGAACCTCCGGTCTACAATTGGCATCACTTTCCCCCTCTACCATCGAATCTAATCGCCCCATTCAATCCAGCAGTTCCGCCTCCCCCACTCCCCCCGTGGCTACCTGCGCTCTAAAATGTTTATATTTCAATGCACGCTCGATTGGAAAGGACGATCGGGTTCAATTGCTCCATTCATATACCGCCTTACATAATATTGATTTAATGTTTATAACTGAAACATGGTTAGGTGTAGGCGGAAGACATGTTACAAATAGTGAATTAAGCTGTGGTGATAGGTATTCAGTACTCCGGTGTGATCGCGGCTCTCGAGGAGGCGGTGTTTGTATATTAGTTAGAAAAACGCTTAAGTTTTGTGAGGTCAAATTAGATGATGATATTGAAGCATTAGCGCTTGACGTGTATTCAAAATCGTGTTCAGTCAGGATGGCATGCTTTTATGCTACAAATGCTGGATCGCTGCCTGAGCGCAAGAATCGCATAAATAGAATATGTGATTCTTTTGAAAATATATGTGATAGTTCTAAACCAATTTTAATTGTAGGCGATTTTAACCTTCCAAGAATTGACTGGGAAAATGTGTCCCTTTTAGATTCACAAACCATGGAGGCTACGTTTACAAATGCCTGTATAACAAATGGTTTATATCAGCAAGTGACTGAAATTACGCGTCCTCCAGTGGATGTAAGAGACTCAAGCGACAAGGTTGGGCCAGAATATATTACAAACTTAAGTGATTTATCTAATCATACAAACAGTCATCTGTCAGATGAATCAAGCTCAATTTTTACACAAAACGAAGACCCTAAAGGAACATTGATTGATTTGGTTCTTACAACCGATCCAGGTATAATAGAAGATATATCTGTTTTTAAATCCCCGATGCCCTCCGACCATAACGCGATCTCTTTTAATCTTTTATTCGATTCCGAATATCCCCCTATTGAGAAGGGAGGGTATAATTTCTTTAAGGGTGATTACGACCAAATCATAGAAAAACTGTCACTTGTACCGTGGAGACATATATTCTTAAACTGTGATACCGTAGATGATATGTATAATTGTTTTGTTTCTCAGATGCACGCTGTGATCGAGGAATTTATTCCCAAACGCACCGGCAAGTCTAAAAATAACACTAGACTTCGTGAGTATATCTCTAGTCTAGAATTACTTATTGAAAATGATGCGAGTCCGCGGTTTGCGACCAAACTGCGTAGAGCGAGCAGAAGGCTTCGGGTATTGGAAGAATCCAATCTCGATTTTAAAGATTCTAAGTCGTTTTTTAGGTATGCCAATAAACGCTTAAGGGGTAAAGAGGATATAACAGCACTGAAAACAAGCAACACGGTTATCACTGATGACATCTCCAAAGCAGATGCCTTCAAAAACTTCTTTTCCTCTGTTTACGTGGCCCAACCAGGTCCAACAAAAACACTTAGTTTCTCGTCACCAACGCCATCAAGATGTCCGTATTTATTTGTGTCAGAATTTAATATCTTAAAGAAAATAAATCAACTCCCATCTAAATGTAGCCTCACCCCAGACTGTATCCCTCCATTATTTTATAAAAGAGTGGCGCATGTTATAACTGAGCCGCTCTCATTAATTTATGCTAGGTCTTACGAAGAAGGTGTTGTGCCTGATTTTTTCCGACAATCCGTAATTACGCCTGTACATAAAAAAGGATCTAAGTCGAATGTTGATAACTATAGACCTGTGGCACAATTATCAATAGCGTGTATATTATTTGAAAAATTACTTGTGGATCACATATTTAACTTCATGCAGTCTGAGGAAATGCTTGACGAGCAGCAACATGGCTTTACTAAGGGCAAATCTACAGCAACGCAGCTAGTTGAAATGGTTCAAGATTGGGCCATTTATATTAACAAAAAGAAAGCATTTGATTGTATATACTTTGATTTTTCTAAAGCATTTGACAGAGTAAACCATTTAAAACTTTTACAGAAACTAATTGACCTAAATATAGACAAGCACACTGTTTTATGGATATCAAGTTATCTAACGAATCGAAGGTTTTGTGTGCGGGTCAACAACAGTTTTAGTCAGTATGGGGTGTGTCCCTCGGGCGTGCCTCAGGGATCATGTCTGGGCCCATTGTTATTTTGTATATTCATTTTAGATCTTAAAAACGTTATACCCGGAGCCCTTAAGCACAAACTATATGCAGATGATCTTAAACTTTACGGGCCATCTGGCACAAAGGCTGACAGGGAAAGATTACAGAACACAATTGACTCCATCTCCGATTGGTGCATCAAAAATGATATGATCATTTCGGTCCCTAAATGCGCCGTTGTGTGTCTGAAGGAGGGCCACGTCTACACACTTGATGGACAGGAGATACCCAGAGTAAACAGCATTCGCGATCTTGGGGTAACGATAACACCGGAGCTAGATTTTAACATTCACATTACGCAAACCATTCAATCTGCTAGTCTTATATGTAACATGATATTTCGTTGTTTTATTATCGAATGTCCATTGTTTTATATCCGCCTCTATAATAGCCTTGTAGTTCCCAAATTCATCTACAGCTGTGAAGTCTGGCGGCCGTATTTAAAGAAACATATTGATGCAATTGAAAAAGTTCAGTCTAAATTCCTTCGACGTGTTGCATTGAGATGTAAGGTAGAGCGTAGCAGTCTCGACTTACTACCTATATCAGAACGACACTCGAGAGCAGATTTTAAAATGTACGCACGAATATCTCAGTCGAATAGACTCCCCATCTTTTTTAATATTCGAAACAACAATCTGCGCAGTACTCAAACCATATAGTCAAAATAGTTGCACGATCTGACCGAATCAACAATATGTTTTCGTGGCGGATGGCGAGAATGTTGAGAACTATGAATTCGTGACATAATATTATAAACTTTACTTTTACATATATATCACGCACTGATACTATTGCGTCCTTGTATATATTTCATTTTTCTTTATGCGTCTTATATTGTGCATTGTATATATTGAATAACCAACTTGTGAATAACCATGTATATAATTATATTCCCTTTGAAAACAATAAAGGAGCACTTGAATCGAATTGAAAAAAAAAGTTTACCTCGCTGCTTGGTCGGTTTAAACTACGCATTAACACGGCAAGCGTTGTTTCCGGTTGCGCCGCCGCTGCGGTCAGGTACGTAAGTCGGACGACGACGAAGACGATGTTAGGCTTGTGGCACCACGAGGAAGCGGCGCACGTGGTGGCCGCGTGGTTGGATTATCGCCATGCAGGTCAACAGGAAGCCTTATTACAATATCGTTGTTACAAGCAAAACGCTGTCATACCATTTTACGCTCACGCCTTTGTTTAGCAAGGTGCAAGAACCCAACCCTATGATTATATTAAGTTACCCGCAGTATGCTAGGGCTTCCGTTTGGTATTCCGAAAGTAGCAAAACATTTTTACTAACCTCTCTATCAAGCGACGCGATGGCTCCTACGCAACAGACAACAATGACAAAACTAAAAAAGATAAAAAATCTTTTTGCTGCCACCTACCCTTCGCGCGATGTATTGCAGATGCAGAACTCCCACTCCGCTCTCCCTATGCCAACGCCTAACCAGCTGATTGTCGCGAACATTGACTTATCGCCTGTAAACCTTGCTAAACATTTTCACGGGCTGGCCAAGAAACGCAGTGCTACCTCTGAGGGGATGCCTGCCTTTGTATATAAAAAGTGCGGTTATGAGGTATGTGTTCCCCTCGCAATGATATTCCGTCAATCCCACAAAGAGAAATCTCTGATCTGTACAGAGTCTTGTTGGGCTCTTGTTTACCCTGTACATAATCGTGGGGACAAAAGCGACCCGAACAACAAAAGAGCGGCCTCGGTCACGTCAGTTTCTTGTATATTGTTTGAGAAAAATATCACTAAAGCGATCTACAGCAATGATAATGCACATGGCCTGATCTTCAAAGAACAATTTGCGTACCGTCTTACCCACTCCTCGGTCATGCTGTTGCTTGAGACACAAAATGACTGATCTCTTATGGTTAACGAGGGAAGACAGTTTGACTTCAAGTCCGCTGTCGAAATTACAACGCACTTAAAGCTGCTCAACATTCTGCCGCGTTATAGAGTTACAAGTCGTATTATTAACTGGATTAAGGCCTTGCTTACCAAAAGGTCTTTCAGAGTCAGAGTAAATGATTGTCTATCCTTTACTGCTGATGTAACGTCAGGTTGCCCTCAGTGCAATATACTAGGCCCACTAATGTACATACTGTATACTCCTTGAAATATATAGTGCCCCAGCCAGTGCAAAGAGAAATATATGCTGACGATGTGAAAATATGTGAAAATAATAGAAATGCGGGGGAGATTTTAACCAACCTGATATTAATTGGAGATGTATTGACTTGTCCTCAAGTGAAACCACCAAAGAATACATTTTTAGCTCTTTTTATTCCCTTAGTGGTTTATCACAACTTGTGAAAGTACCAACTAGGCCACGCAGCGGTACCATTTTAGACCTTTTATTTACTGACAACGAAGATATTATAGCAGAGCTTTTAGTAGACGAGCCACCCGTAAAGTCAGATCACCTTGCTGTGTATTTTAAAATACTTATTGACACACTTCAAAAGTCCGCTAGCCCTTCCCTAGATTACTTCCATTCGGACTATGACGCAATCGCGGCTAACATTGCAGCTACCAACTGGCGTTCGTTTTTATCTCACTGTGACTCCATCGAATCACAGTATACGTCATTTGTGAATGCCATTATACTTCTCATGGAGATGTTTACTCCGTTAAGAAAGCCTAAACCATCTACCTTGCAAATGTTCAAAGAGGACGCATCTAGGCGCCTGCATAGTCTGACGCCATCGTCCCGTGCACACTCGCGCTTATCCACTCAATTGGCACGAGCCGCAACCCGCAAAAGGCGGCTAGAGGAGGCCAACCTAAACATTCGTAATGCCAAAGACTTTTTTAGATATGCTGGTCGCCGTTTAACACTGCAGTCTGGAGTGGCTCCACTTATGGTTGGCAAACACACGGTCACAGAAAACTCCGACAAAGCGGCAGCTATGAAAGATTACTTTGAGAGCGTATATGTTCAGCCGTCTGGAATTCCCAACACCGTTAATCAGATCCCGACCGTTCTTATAAATGACATTGTTTTTAACAAGGAGAAGGTAATAGTGCACCTCAACAGCCTTAAGAAAAAATGCTCGCGGACTCCCGACAACCTTCCTCCAATTTTATTCAAAGAGCTCTCTGTCAGCTTGGCTAAACCATTATCATTGATATTTACTCGCTCCTTCGAAGACGGTGAAGTACCGAGTTTCTTTCGGCAGTCCATTATCACCCCGACGCACAAAAGGGGTTCTCGTGCAGCGCCAGAAAATTACAGACCTGTGTCTCAATGTTCAATACCTTGTTTGCTAATGGAGAAAATAATTGTGGCTGAGCTTTATACATTTCTTGATTCTAAAGACCTGTTGGACTCTTCACAACATGGTTTTACAAAGGGTCGATCAACGGGTACCCAGTTATTGGAAGTAGCTCACGATTGGGCGCTTGCCCGAAATTGCAACATCCCTCTGCATGTCGTTTACTTTGATTTTTCACGTGCATTTGACCGCGTTGACCATCATCTGCTTCTGACAAAGATGTCAGCGTTAGGTATCGGCCCCAGAATCATAAACTGGTGCAGAGCTTACCTGAGAGACCGTACATTTGTCGTCAAAGTTGAGAATAGCTATTCCGCGGTCGGCAGGTGTGTATCTGGTGCCCCGCAGGGCTCATGCTTAGGCCCCCTAATGTACACTATATTTGTACCGGATCTCGGGGTAATGCTTCGAGATAATGGTGTTACATATAAGCTGTATGCGGACGATCTCAAAATCTATGCTGAGGCAAAAAACGACAGCAACATAGCTATACTACAGAAAGCGATTGATACCGTATCCTTATGGGCAGAGGACAACCGCATGCAAATATCTTCTTCCAAATCTGCTGTTCTCAAGACATTGTCAGATACTACTCAGTATATGCTAAACAGCCAACCCATTCCTGAAGTCTCACGCTACAAGGACCTCGGGGTAATCTTCGACCGCCAAATGAAGTTTAGACCTCACATGGCTGAGGTTGTCAAGGCCGCGTCTCGAATATGTAATCTCATAATGCGGTCTTTCATTATACAGGACCATAATGTGTACCTAAAGCTGTACCAAACCTTAGTGGTACCAAAGTGGACTTATTGCTGTCACGTATGGATGCCATTCTATAAACGAGATGTTGACCTTTTGCAGAGCGTGCAGGATAAGTTTGTGAAACGAGCTGCTCGCCGGTGTTGTCTACCACGCGAGCGTATCACATTGCCTAGTGTTAGTGAATACCAATCCCATGCCGATTACCGCATGTTTAAACAACTAGCGCGTCAGAAACTTATTACTAGGTATTTTGTTCTAAGACCAAATAATCTCCGGAGCGGCGTTTCCATCCAGCCCCACGAGATTGCTCGGGTGGACGTTGTGAACAACACATTTGCCTGGAGGATTGCACGTCGTTCACAGATTCAAAACGACTTTGCTTCTATTGTAATACCCCTTTTTCAATAAAGGTGATATGATATATGCCAGACTTCTTCAAAAACACTTGATGCTTTTATAGAGTGGTGCACGGGGCTCTATCTTAAGATATCTGTAAATAAGTGTGTCGTTTTACACGTTGACCACAATAACCGTGTATACAGATATACATTGGGCTCGGAGATGCTAATGGCTAAGGCGTCTATTAAAGATTTAGGCATATTGACAAACTACTCTTAGTTATACTCTCCACATTTTAGAAGCTGCAGCTCTGGCCACACGGAGGCTGAACTGGATCTTTGGTTATATTGTGTTAAAAAACCCTCCTTGTACACCTCCCCTACTGTATGCCTCGCCGGTGCGCAATATAGGCTATATCCGTGACAATAACGCACGTGCTAAGCTTAATAAGAAACTTGCGTGTTGCGTCTCGCTGTGACATCAATTAAAATGATGTAAAATATTAAGATATTGCATCCATGTTAGAAAGAATTGACAAATCTACGTTTGCTCGGATATGTAAGCAGCCTGAGAGAGCGGCGAAGTTCTTCAGTATTATCGCAACGAGGAGTCGCGCCGAGCACAATATCCAGTCATTGACTGTTGCTACAAAAACGATTGTTAACAAGATGTTTGCATGGCGTCTAGCTTGTAGGTATAACATTACACAAACTTCCTCGTAAGCTGCCCGCTTAGGCAAAGTTCTTTTTTGTAAAGGAGCACTCACCTGTGATTGTAATAAAGCCCCCGTACTAAAGGGTATGTGAATATCTTTCGTATAAGTCGTAGGTTGACGCGTATATAATAAGTGGTCTGCTTGTCACAACACATCGATAACGAAGCGTCTAAATAATACCTTTGTAAAAACCAGAATAATGCGAAACGAGAACAAATGTATATCAAGAATAATATAATATACAGCCTGTATTTGCTTCTCGATATTGGTTTTGCTCGCGTGGGTAGATATAATATTCGTTCTCACTATACAGACAACGGGGGTAGTTTTCATTTGCCGCGAATACCGCAATCACCCCGGACGAAGCTAGCAGTGTTATCAGCTCTCACGATCGAGCTCTTCGTATTGTCGGAGAAGCACCGCAACGAGTATATTTCGAATTACCGGGCAATAACCAACAACTACTCGGACAACCAGTGTGTTCGTACTGGCGGTTCTGTCTGTGTTTCGAAAGCCTTTTCTCTTCCTCTATTCTTTTTCTGGCTTTCCTTGAGGCAGAAGTCGACTGAGGCGTCGAGCTGTCCTCTCTAACATGCTTTTTGGGCTATCACTGTATTCAAGTCTTCTAAATAGAAGAACGCTATCGAGAGTCTCTTCTAGCCCGTTTGACCAGTGTCCCGCTTCTGCGTCCCTGCGTCTTACTCGGCTCACTTTCAATGCGTAATTACTTCTCCTTCCTCTAGTTTTCCGACCATGAGGGTCCTAGTGATTTCTGATAATTCCACTGCGACAGGATTTCGGCCTTTCGGCACCAGTGCCGCCCGGGTTTGAAATACTGCCACGTTTCTAGGTTTGACGGCCTTTACCTTGGTTACCGCCGGGAATTGCGGCACCAGCGACAAGCTCTGAGTCTTTGCCCGACCCGTCGCGTATCACCACCGCCCTCACTTTCTTTTTCGTCCAAATGCTACCGCGAACGTTCTTGGTTCTGCTGAAGAGCCGTATTGGCCAATTCTCTTTAATTAGCGTGACCAGCTCCTCCTCAATCGTTGCCTCCTTCATGCGCCTCTGCTGCACAGTGCTCTTATCCTTAATATTCTTCCTTCTCTTCCTTAATAATCTTGGCGCTAATCTTCGGTTTACATTGTTGCAAAATGGTGGATTTTCAAATGCCTTTGTGACTAGGGTCGTCTCTGAAGCATTTGTTAGCTGTAGCTCCGCCTCCAGCTTTAGAACCTTTTAGCTCACTTCCTAGCTCTGTTAGTCCGAGACGACGTTTTTCATAAAGCCTCGTGGCCGCCCTGTGGAGCTCTGATATCCCTTTGATGTCAGTTTGGGTCTTAGTGTGCTTCACGGTCAGAGCTTCCAATTCCGAGGCAGTTTTTGGTAGTGCTTTTATCGTGAAGTTTAATCTACAAGCTGTTTTTGCCGCTTCCTTTATCACTTCCTCACGGCTCGTCTTCTCGGGCTTTTCTGTAGCGTCCTGGAACATTTGCTCTACCCCAGCTTCTGCCGTTTCATGATCATTGGGGATCCTAACCGTGGCCACTGAGCCAGTTTCCAATCCGCCATCACTTCCTTGAGAGGGGTTTCTTCCGTTCAACAGGCCATGGTAGAATCTTCATTCTTGCTCAAATTGAGCTTATTCACTCCCTAGTCCCTTATCCGGTTATTGTTCTCCACCTATGTGTTACATTTACTTTTATCGGTACCGCAGCATACCAGTATCTAACATTCAAACATCCGATAATTTTACGAAGCGAAGTCTTTGGTTGTAAACAATAGGGAAAGGAAGTTGACGGTAGAAGTCGTTTTCCCACGAAGACGAATTTACGGAAACTTGGGCTGTAAAACCTTTCACTTTAGGGGGATTCTACGTATATCACGCACTTTCACATAAAGACGAGGGACGGGGTAGGGCAAGTGGGGCGGGGAGAGGGGTTTAGTATTTACAAGAGCAAAGATTGGAGAAATGAAAATAGTAATAATAGCGGAAAATTTAGTAGCAATAGCGTCAAGGAGGATTGAGATTAACGCAGCTTATGTAAAACTAGCAGGTGCGAGTCCACTGAGACCGGAAGCGGTAACAAGAAAACACTGATAATAGTAGCGGGGGGTTTCAATGTCAGGTTGGACAAGGGAAACTATTAAAGCATTTTTAGGAGAAAATACATCATTTTGGGAAGGAGTGGCACGTAGAAGGTACATACCTATGGAGATGGCATTCAGGGTTAGCAGCAGTGGGTACGAAAGAGCCGTAAGCTGGAAACCGGGATAAATTTGGACAGTGGAATTTTCTTAAGGGGAGTTGAGCAAGTGTGTCTACCAGGGAAAATTCACATGCTCATATGAACGCAAACTGGTAAATCTCTTACAGAGTCCAATGAAAAGAAAACAGCAGTGCCCAGTGGAGACTGAGCGACTGAATAAGCACTTTGCTAGTATGCTACAGGGGACGACATCACTCGAAAAGAAATAAAATTATACAATGTGTTTTGGGACAAAGATACATAGTTTGAACGGGAATGGGTAATTCGTGAGGTCACAATCGAAGACGTTGTCAGGGAAATTGAAAGGGCACCTAGAGGCAAAGCGGCCGGAAACGATATGATACGAAATAAACACTTAAAGCAAACGTTGGCGCTGACACCATGCTGGAAAGCTTTACTCGACGAACACCTAATGGCTAGGAAAGAAACAACAACAACAACAACAACAACAAGAAATAAAAACAACCAAGAAACAAGAAACAACAATAACAAGAAACAACAACAACGGTGGGAAAAAAACACAATTCTAAGTAAGACATTGCATTTTTTCGAACGCTCATGTATTATTACCAGTATTCATGTAATTAATATACCACTATGGTAATTCCAATTGAATAATTATTGATTAATGTCAACAATCACTGACATCTCCCTTATTTCAAGGAACGTAACGAATAAAAGCAACTTTTAGAATAAACTTTCTCGCCTGTTGTCTTAACTCTTAGCTACTAATGATTTATTTGCGGTTATATCATTTTGGGTGGCATTCTTAAACGTCTCTGTGCTCGTTTCGTATATAGCACCGACTAAGAGCCTTTGGTCCTTGTTACAGCATGCGGAGTGGTTTGACTGCATAAGACATTGTGTGAGCCAGTTTGTTTCGTTTCTGTCCTCTAGATCGGATGGTGTTGTATAACAAGCTGATGAGTCTGAAGTTGCGGCAAACACATCAGCATCAGCTCGTTGTGTTGCTCTGTTCTTGTTGGTACTGTTGCTTGCCGCGTAGATTGCCCCCGTTCCCCCCAGAGGAAGCTTTGGACAAAAGAGATTCGGACAAAAGAGAGGCTGAATTCTGATACTTTAACCAATTGCCAATGCATGCAGCTTGCAACTGTCTTTCATCGTATTGTCTTTTTTGAGCTTCTTGATTCTCCTTAATGTGCGACTAGGCTTTTTTTTCGGTGGTTGAGTTGGGTCAGTGTTGACGCCAATACTCAAGAACGTAGTTTTTGAGCTTGAGGAATAGGACGTTGATTTAAGGTATATTGCGCCGCTCTGGGGTGTTTACGCTATCTTTGAATAATTTGAATTTCTTTACGATGCGTTTGAATGTCCCTAAGCACATCCTCACGCTTCCCGTTATACTAATGAAAATGCCGTAAACTTGTGACATATCGCTCTTGACATTCTTTACGAAACATGAGATATCGTTTACTACATCGATGGCAAATTGTGCTCATCGTTGTAGCGCGTCTTTCTTGCGCGATTTGGCTAAGATGGCTAGGTCATCCGCGTAGACAATCGTCTGGACGCCCTTCACAAATGATCAGTACACGATTTCCTAATTGTGTTTCCGCGAAAAGATAGCGCTACAAGGTGAAGCACAAATTGCCATCTATATGATCAACACCTGGCTGGTAGCGCACGGCCTCAAGTAGGCGCCCGAAAAAAGTGAGGCAATTTTCCTTATTGGCCGAGAGAAGCATGGAGGCATCTGTTGATCTGATCATAACGCTCTCGCATTTGATCTTACATTTGAATGGTATGTCGCAGTCAATATGGCCGTGGCTTTAACTTTTGGAAAGGTGACTACAAGACTGTAGATCAATTGTTCAATCTGCACATACATCATATGCACGCACTTTTCGACAAATTTCCAACACGCAATGGTTCTCCAAATAATTGTATTTTTAGGAAATAAGTGATCTCGAAATTATGTATATCGTATATATATATATATATATATATATATTGCAAGAGTCAAAAGGGAAAGTTATGTTGTAGACATATACACATTAAGGGAGCGTTGCGTAGCTAAGACGTTTCTACTGTCGTGCTTAAAATTTCTAAAGAGCTAGATTAGTGTATTTCGTTCTTCTAAGCGGTAGTCACAAGAGAAGGCCAGCAAACAAAGCAGACGTCGCGAGTAAGCAGAAACAGGCGGCCAGCGCCGTCCAACATATGACGTCGCAATGCTTGAGCTTCGTCAATATTGCATCCCTGTCTGATGATCCATAGGCCTAAAATTATAAAAAATATATATATAATTTTAAGTTTCGAATTGAATATGTATTCATTATTAAACTTAAGTTTCATAGTGCTCAAGTTCTCGTAAACGAAATATGTAAAATGTAAAAAAGAACTTACAATATCTATCCACATTTTAACATGTCTCACTTCATGCAAAACTAACAGTTAACATTTCTAGAAATGTTCTCATTCGTACACATGACAACTTTCTTTAACTAGTTGTATCATCTAGACTATATAGAGGTAACTTGTAAAATGCGTGGTGCACACCGGGTGTCGTTGTTAAAACCACGTCACTGTGGGGCTCACAAACCCGCTTAAATCCAGTCGTCCTTTTTGGCCTTTGTCGGGGGGTGGCCGCAGTACTGTCTTCTCGAGATCACCTCACCTGGGCACATTTCTTGCCCTTTAGGCTGCTCAACTTTGTGTGGCGGTTATCTTTGCTGCGGAAACAGTTTCTGCTAATCTTCCTGCCGTATATCGTCAGCCTCTCCTGAGTTGCATGTACGGCATCCGGGGGAGTCAGCTTTACCAATTCGGTGTAGGTATTGCTGAAAGCAGCTACCATGGCTTGTTAGCAGTATCGTAAGTGGGTTGGCAAACTAGCCGTGCTTATGGCTTAACCATATTACTGAGATCAGGGAGTATTGATTTTGCCTAATATCCAGGATAGCCCGGCTGAATTGTTTTAAGTAGGCTTTTAATTTAGGAGTTAAGTTTAATCCTTTAATTAAGGAGTTCCTTGATGCCAGTTCATTAACTCTGAGGTCCCAGGCAATTTATCTGAAGAGGACCTGTGCGGCTGCTGTGGAAGTCGTGCGACTTGATTGTGCTTTGTTGAGCGCCATAGGTCCTTGCCCAGATACTTGACATAGGCATTACTGGATGACTTTCCAGTACGCTTCCTGTAGTAGTGCAGATTTTCACTGCCGAGGATTCAATGAGATTAGATACTTTCTTTTTTAATGCATTTTGTTGGCGGGTCTACTTTAGCCTGGGAAAGCGTTGCGTTGTGCCGGCAAAATAGGCTGTGAGGAAGCTAGATTGACGGAGAAAGTTACGTAGAGATGATCGGATCGGGTTTCTTGCTCCTCGTGGATCCTCTAGACTGTTATTCGATAAGATGATAAATCCTCAGATGCAAAGGTCTATATATATATATATATATATATATATATAAAGCAGAAGTTAGTAGGAAAAAAACTGTTTTCAAATCCGAAGAAAAACAATTCTATAGATAGCCCTGCTGAATTCAAGAGGTCATAAGTCTCTAGTGCTTCTTTAGAAACAGAGACCAGCGGTTGTAGTCGTATAAGCACTCTGAAGTTGCTCATTAACTAGAGGGATAGTTCGTTAGGTAACAGGGTTAGTTTGTTGAGTAGTTGCAGATTGCCAGTGCAGCCAGATACATTTGCACCAAGTAGGAAATGAATACGCCTGGGAACCGGAGGGAAGATCCCAATAGAAAGAGTTCCTTAGGGAGCCCACAAGTGAAGGCCGGACAGAAGCGAGTCAGTTGCTTACTCATAGAGGGTAACCATCAGGATGTGAAATGCTGCCTGGGTTATTTGCCAGTAAAATTTTGGAACGGGACGCAGATAACACAATACTAAATTTTCAGCTAGAAACTCAGCTTTTTGTGAGTCAGTAGAGACCACCGCTGGACCTGAGGTTATACAGGAAAACGATTCTGTACACTTTAGAGGACGCGCCAAATTCGAAAGACCGGTCTGTTAGTAATCATGACGGCATTGGATTTCAATGGTTTAATATCTCCCCACGAGCTAACCGCAGACTAAGTTGGCAATAGTAGAGGTTCGCACAAAAGGCAGTTAGGGTCTGTTGCTGGAAAAGAACAATGTTGGTTGCAACTTCACGTGCCCGTCTCACCACATTCGTGCGAGCGAAACCCAATTCTGGTCCGGGTCATTTCAACAAAGTACACATGCCGCGGGATTCATGGTGCATTAAGAATGGTAGCCGTATAAGAAAACAGACGTTAAACACAGTGCACGCATGAAATCAGTCCGAAAACCAGGGTTCAGCACGAACTGCCTACCAACGTGACAGAAGTGAAAATCAATTGAATCAAATCACGGTCGCACAACAGAAATATCGAATTAAACCGCTGCAAATATAAAAAAGCTATAAAACGGCGGATCCAGAAATGAACACATCCGTTTACAGTGACATGGATTAAGCTAATCAAGTGATATCAAGCTAACTAGTGGTAATAGTTATAATATTAAAAAAATACAGTACTTCTGTCCAAGAGACAGTGCCTGGATTTTTCTGTTTGTGCGTAGTCCGAATAGCTAGAGAAAATACTACTCACTTCTTCCGTCCAAAAGATAGGCAACAATATTTTTGGCAGTCGCTCCGCTTCTACAGATTGTAGTAGCATGCTGAATTGAGCTCGTAGCCTCATGTCAATTGTCAGACCCGATCCCTGGAATAAAAAAGAGCAGATAAACAGAGCAAACATCTGATTAATTGTATACGTATATATGTATATATAAAGTTTTCAGGCTGACCAGCAACCAAGCTTTTATACGTTAGCGATAAACGAATACCCCTGACGCTACGCGTATAATACCTTTGATAATAAAACGAAAAGTTAGTGTTCATGCTTTTGCCGATTTCATGATGTAGCTAACTATTTCCTTCATTGGGCGGCCCCACACGGCCGTACACCGTGATTAGAATCTGTTGCAGCATCTTATCTAGGACCAAGAGTTCCAGACCGTCCGGTACGCCCGGCTAACGCAGATTAATGGTGCCCGTTAGCCCGTCTATAGCGTTCCCCGATGTTTTGCAGCCCGCAGTGCGACGTGCACCTTAACACGCAAGTGATTCGGCAACCAAAGTTAAAAGCCTTCGGTTATCCCCGACACTACTCCACATCTTAACATAACTCATGCTAGATGCAAGCATGGGCTTTTGCCGCGCGACATGTTTCAAATGTGCCGTTCCGGTCAACTCTGTATAGGGGATTACCCTGAGGTATTTTCTTTTTTCTTATTTTAGATATGGGACGGACAGTGTCGGATTCGCCGCAAGACTACCGGCGTTACCGACTAAAACTCTGGCTCTTCGATGTTCTGAAAACCGCAGCCTCTCTTAAGATTCGCTTCAGACCTCCCAGATCTTCGGTTAATAGTACGATGGGCTGGTAGGAGCTGTGAGTGCCTACCGGAACAATGGTCCGAGGTCACCCGCGGGGAAAGGTTCCCCCTGTAGACTTTACCTGACTAGCACGTACTATGCTATATATCTATAAAAGGTTCCTATAAACAAGTCCAGTCAAGCTACTTCAAAAATAGGCTGGATTTTGACTCTAACCTCTTTCATAGTTAACTTTCACAACGAATTATCGTGAACAAACAACCGTGGGATAACTTTTTGCGGAGTGGCATGTTAAGTTCAAAGTTATGTAGCGCTCTTGGAAGGTATATGCCTAGAAGCCAAACCACTGCAGGCGCAAATAAGGTTGAATATCGCAGAATACAAGGATGTCAAACACTCATAAATGTTTCCTTCAAGTCCCGTAAAAGGAGCCTTATGATTCTTCGGTTGCTTCATGACCGTAATACGCCGTACCAAGCAGTCCGCTTTGAATTAGGCAATTTCAGATAATGTTTAGCAGTATTAATATATGCAAGAGTGTAGGATGTAATTCAGTACATGATAGAATTGGTTAGATGGACTCCCATACTCCCTAGTAACAGGTGTGGTACAAGTCAAATGATATGGCTGTATATTCTGGTGACATCAAGTTATGATATTTTTAAAGGCGGTTAGTGGTTCTACCCGAGTAGGTATGAAAGGTAAAAGAGGTAAATGATTTTCATTATATAAAGACACTACTATGTGTTGTAAGTTCCTCCGTTGTTAGTTCATCGACAGCCCTGCTATATTTAGGTTGGCAATAATATAATCTGCATATGGAGGGCGGAGCGGAGACTGTCGTACATGCAGCAAGAGCCTTTATGCAATTAAGTCCCCCCGGTACGGCACTCCTGAAGTTGGATTTTCGCAATGCATTCAACACCATCCGTAGAGATCACCTCCTCCATGCGGTTTGGGATACAGTCCCGGAACTCTTCACTTTAGTGGAACATGCGTACAAAGAGCCATCCGTCCTGTTGTTTGACGTTGCTTGCGGCATCGGGCATACAGCAGGGGGCCCGTTGGGGCCGGCCCTATTCAGCCTGGGGATACGTGAGCTGGTTAACTCCGTTCAAGTGCCATTCAACGCTTGGTACCTAGATAATGGCACACTTGGTGGACCGATGGTGGACTTGCTCGATAAGGTGCGCTTTTGAGGCAGTCAGTGGGTGTTCGCTTTGGGGACAGACCTAGACGACCCCTCATTGAGTGCCTTAATCAAGCTGCTACCGGGGTGTAGAGTCGTGGCTGACCACGAAATAAACCTTCTTGGCGCACCGGTTCTGCTCTCTGCGTTGTCGGGACAACTCGACCCCTTGATGGACGGATTGTGGGCGATGCAGGAACGTCTTCCACTTCTGGAGCCCATTAGGGACTACCTGCTTCACTCGTTGTTCTCCGCGTGCCGAGTCGTACATATTTCACGATTCATAGACTGCTCAGGCGATTTGAACAATCTTCTTCAACCATTCGACGACCAGGTGTTGGAGGCCCTACAGACGGTGCTGAGTCTAAACTTACGACTACGAGAGGCGCCCCCCCCCCACTTTTATGGGCGGCCTTGGTCTTCCCTCGGCTCGATTCTTGGCGGGCCCGGCCGTGGCTGCCTCGATGCATGCTACGTCGGAAAATGTCCGGCGGCTCGGGCAATGTTCGAGGCGGCTCGTGACGATATAGCGACTCGACCTCAAGCTTCATCGCCTGGTCCGGATAGACTTGCCGGTCAGAGGGCCTGGGCGAGGGCCTGGGCCGAGAAGGCCCACGAAGCTTCGCTTAGTTCGTTGCTTGAAGAATGCGGTGATGACCAGGACAAGGCACGTCTTCTAGCTGTCGCTCGCCCAGGAGCAGGCGACTGGTAGCATGCACTACCCGCTGACTCACTGGGTACTCGCCTTGATGACCAATCCACCCGTATATGCGTTGGCCTGAGATTGGGAGCTGATTTGGTTGAGCCACACAGATGCTCTTGTGGCGAGCCCGTCGGGCGACTCACGAGACACGGCCTGTCTTGCGCTCACGCAGCGGGCCGGCGCTTAAGACACACTGCCCTTAATGAAATACTTGCAAGATCGTTGCGGAGGGAGGGGATTTCCTGCGTCTTGGAACCACCTGGGCTTTCAAGAGACGACGGTAAGCGCCCCGACGGTATGACTCTGATACCCTTTTATAAGATAAGGGTCGTTCCCTGGTGTGGGATGCCACGGTGACCGACTCTCTGACCCCTTCTCTTGTCGGTCCCGGCGCGTCTCGCCTGGGGACTGCCGTTTCGCGAGCTGAGACCTCAAAGATAAGAAAGTATGCGGACCTAAGTCGGGCGCACCACTTTTCGCCATTCGCGTTCGAGACGATGGGTGGTCCTGGGCCCCTCACGGTAACATTGATCTCTCGGGTTGGTGGCGCGTTACAACAGGCGACGATGGACAAGAGGGGGCACGCCTTCTCCAGCGACTGCTCCTGGAGATCCAAAGAGGTAACACGACCTCAGTGCTCGGAACTACGAGAGACTGGATGGACCCGGACCTTCGTGCCAGGGGGCGGGCAGGACTTCCTCACGGGCATGAGCGATAGAGCGGCTACGACGCGCAGAAGGAGCAACTAGAGCGACGAGCAGCAACGTTGTGAAGCATTATATATATTCTTCTAAATACATAATAATAATAATAATAATAATAATAATAATAATAATAATAATAATAATAATAATAATAATAATAATAATAATAATAATAATAATAATAATAATAAAATGCATATGGATTAAACACTGAGAGCATAAAATCATGCAAAATTTTGTGATAGATTTTGCTTAAACTATACACTACTACGATACATTTACACACACTGAGGGTGCTAAATAAATGTAAGTATCACGGAATATTTAGTGTTTAGCGAGCATACTTAGTTAATTAACAAATATTGGTAAAGTGTTATAATAAAACCCACAGCATGGACGTCAATGTAGAAGTTATGCCTCTTCGGGTCAGGATTAAGGCCACTGACGTTGGTTAGCAGTGCTGGATCCGCGTTAAGAAAGTGAGGTAGGCTAAGCACAACTGGAGTCGTAAGATTTGGACCGAAGCCGAAGTGCGAGTTACACACGCTCGCATCCCACGTTCCATTTACGTGTGTCGGTCGCGCATTAAAGCATCTGTCCAAAACAAAGGGAACAAACATTACATAGCAATTTATTAAGTGTCATTACTAAAAACATACAAGTGTGCGCTTTAATCTAAATGTATAAGAAGTTCATACAATGTTCGTAGTCTTGAGCGGTTTTAAAACTAAAATCCAGTCAGTAGAACAAATGCTTTCAAGGTAGGTTTTATGGAAGTTAAGCTTTTTGTCACATTTTCTAGAAAAGTATGAGAGATCCAGCTGCAAGATGATCGGAAAGCTGTAGGTTTTAGTAGTTGAGAGATCATACAAAAGCCCTTTCTGATTGAAAGCCAGGAGGTTCGTTCGTAATGCAGCAATCTTAATGTGACATATTTAGAATGGATTTAATGTGTCCATAGGTAGGTTTTTTTTCAAATCCCCCACGGTTTACTCAACATTATACTACCATCAAAGAAAAACTCTATTCATTTAGTCTAATTGCCTATAACTTCGTTTATAGTGAAAAACTATAGAACCAAACGCTATTATGATTATTATGATTATTATTATTATTATTATTATTATTATTATTATTATTATTATTATTATTATTATTATTATTATCATTATCATTATCATTATCATTATCATTATCATTATCATTATCATTATCATTATCATTATCATTATTATTATTATCATTATCATTATCATCATCATCATTCAGTTATTACAAGTGTTCAGAGGCTCTCTGTCAGCTGATGGGTGCGGTCGCGTTTGGCTTTGCTCCGTAAAACTTGGTCGAAGAGTGCAGGAACCTGAGGCCTGTAACAGGCTGACCAATTGCACTCGACGGCTTTAGTGGCAGGGAGTTCAACGCGATTAGTAATCACTTTACAGGTACTGTGATAAACTTGACTTTTATTTTTTTTTTCCAAAAGAGAAGTGTATGTGTTTGAGGCGTTCGAAATTCGAACGTCGCCTATCGATCGAGCAGTGACTCTAGCCGATCGGCATGTGTATATGCATTTAGCCTACTGTGTATATGTATATAGTTTACTGTGTACATAAATAACTGTGTATATAAGCCATCATTTAATTACTGACACTGTACATAACAACCGGCAAGCCGCCGCGAACAGTGATCGGACGCCTGTTGAAGCGCTGTTGTCTACAGGGAGTGGATAGCAGAGTGGTTGCGTCGGCGACTACAGTACCGGATAGGAGAGTGGTTGCGTCGGCGACAGAGAAAAAAAAGAAAAAAAGAGGGGGGAAAAATAATAATAATAATAATAATAATAATAATAATAATAATAATAATAATAATAATAATAATAATAATAATAATAATAATAATAATAATAATAAACGAAAAATAAATAAATAGAGAAGAAAAGAGAGAGGAAAGGGGAAGGAAAAATATACATATATATGGACCCGTTTAGGAGTCCAGGCTCTTCTGAACGGGGACAGCAGATGGAGGTAGCCGAAATTAAGGCCAACAAGATAGCAGAGGCTGAACCTGCCGCGGACCTATATCGCGATATTGAGGGCGACGATGACTACAGAGATGCGGCAAGCGCAAGAGGACAACGAAAGAGACTGGCAACCACGCCAGAAGACCCGAAGAAGACTGAAAGCAGCCGAGCCCGCACGACCAGCAGGACCAAGGCTGCGAGGAAGTCTTCCAAGGAAAAGGAGCCCACTCCAAACAAGGAGGACAGAGCTCTAGAAGACCTAGAGGCAGTTACAGAACACCTCAAGGCACAAAAAGATAAGCATAAAACCACCCAGGTGGATATTAAGACCGCTATCACACGCCTAGATAAGGCGGTATGGGAACTGAAGAAATCCAAAAAGGAAACAGGAGGAGAAAGCAGTTCTCCGGAAGCAAGCCGACGAGAATGCCGCACGTACGCAAGACCTCACAAAGGTAGCTGAGAGCTGGAAGGAAAAAGCCGCGGCTCTCACCTTAGAGAGGCAGAGACTAGCCGCCCAGAAAAAGGCACGGCCCTCATCGAGCACCCCACCCGCGGCAGAGCTACGATGCAAAGCCTGTCAGGAAAAGCTAGAAAAGGAACAGGTCGAGATGGTCAAGACGAAACACGAGGAGCAGATGGCCGAAACGGCAACACTCGAAGGTCTATTAGACCTCATCAAGGAGCAGTGGCCGCTGTCTATGTACAAGACCACTGGTCTCACTACGGACAACATTACTACCTTACGTGAAATCAAGGTAATGTTCATTACGAAAGGCTCCGAAAAGGACAAGTCTCTGCTCAAGAAACTTACAGGGCAGTTCCCGATGGCGGAAAAAAGCGGCCTTCCTACGGGCAGGAGGAGTCGCAATCCTCAGAAATAGCGTCCAGCTCGAGCTAGAAAACCCAGATGAATCCGAGCCTGAGGAGGAGCAGGAGGCTGAGGCGTCTGCTGCATCGACTAGCATACTAGTGGTGGGCGCTGTCGGCCTAGAGGAAACGCCACTTGGCTTCCTAGCAGCTCTTCACAAGACGTTAGAAAAAGGACACAACATTGGCTCTCAAAACCCAATAGCTTTGTTCATTTCTCCACAATGGGGAGGAGCCACCATAAGAAATGCAGTAGAAGCATGCTGTAGGAAGATAGGGTGTAAAGTCGACGTCACCCGAGAAGGACGTGTGCCGCACCAACACGATGTCGAGGCAACTTCGCGGAGACAGCAGAAGGAATATATTTCTGTTAGGATCAGACCTGCCGCAGGCTCTTTGTCAGAAAACATGATTGATAAATATGCGCCCACTAGTCAACTCGGCGAATAGCGGGGTAAAAAAAGGGACGGTCATTACTAATAAGGGAGGGGACATTATCCTAAGAGTTGAAGAAAAAAGCCCAGGCAGCAGCACAACGTTTGCAAACGTCCTCAGACAAAAGACGGGCGGAGAGGTCGACACTAGGCAGTACAGCGGCCCTACAGCAACTGTTGTCCTTCGGGGAATCAGCCCGTTACTTACGGCGCGTTCTATAGAACAGGACATTCGGAAGATACTAACAATCCAAGAGTCTGCCAGGATTCGCACGGAAACTCCCAGGGCTACTAAGAACAGAGGCAGTGGCAGTGCTTGGCGGTACTTCCAAAATGCTACGTATGCAACGACGAGGGCCACAGAGCTAGATCTACAGCATGCCCCAAATATCTCCAACTTCTTAAACTAAACCGCAGGAGCGCCAAACTGAGAGGAAAGCTAGCAGGGACAAGACAGGAAATGTAGAGCCAAATAAGAAGAACGAGACTACGACCGAACAACAGGCTGTTGCCACTGGCTTAAAGGGACCCTACGAATGGAGGACACAGGGGCCCAAAGGCGCGGCTAGAGGTTCGACCCAGCGCGACTGCTCCGCACAAAAATGATTAGCGAAATTAGCATATTTCAGGCCAACTGCAATAGAAGCAGGCCGGTCCACGATATAATAGAAGAAATAGCATGGAGAAGAAAAACTGATGTAATGGCCCTTAGCGAACCCAACAGGAGGACAACCAAAGAATCAGAGACTTGAGACAGAGACCCTATGCTAGACACAGCGCTCATAACTAAACAGAATGTGCAAGTGCTTGAGAGAGGACACGGAAATGGGTTTTGCTGGATCGAAGTAAAAGAAGTCGGCAGAATATATTATATTCTGCCTACATCAGCCCCAACTGCTTTCACGAAGATTTCGAGCGCTTCCTAGATGACCTCGCAGAATCGATACGCGACACGAAAACCGGAAACGGAGTGCTAATAACCGGAGATTTTAACTCAGCGTCAGAAGTCTGGGGATCACCTCGAGCCGACAAAAGGGGCAGAACTCTACTAGAATGGGCATCACTCGATCTTCAAGTTTTAAACGATGGAAAAGAAGCTACTTTCCACCGCGACGGCAGCGAGTCTTACGTGGATATCACGTTATGTAACGACATCCTCGCGCCAAAAGCTATAAGCTGGAAGGTTCTAGTGGACGAGGAAAACCTGAGTGACCATTTCTGCATTGAGACTCGACTGAGGATTCAAAACTTTCGATGAGTTCCTCCCCTTAAGAAGCGATTCAGACTCACAAACGAGTCAAGGTCAAGAACTCGGAAAGAAAATAAAAGCCCTATCCAGCCCCCACATAACTGCAGAAGATCTACAAGCACTCCTTGTAGAGGTGTGCAAGACTACATGTACCAACAGCTCTCACCCCAAGCGAGGAAACGTCCCGCCTAAGTATTGGTGGACGCAGGAGATCGCAGACAAACGAAAAGAGTGCTGCAAAGCGAGGCGTACTCTCAAACTGAAACAACGAGACGCAGACGCACGCAATCAAGAATTGCACGAGTATAGGAGAAGCCGGGCCTTACTCAAGCAAGCCATAGCCGACAGTAAGACTAGGGGCCATAAAAAGCTCCCCAACGAGGTCGAGGACGATCCCTGGGGAAAATCTTACAAGATAGTCAGGGGGAATCGAAAAAATACCCCCGTTTCCCTGGACAAACGGCAAACCAAGGCGGTCCTAACTAAGCTGTTTCCGACCCACGCACCTCTCAAAAGGGCTATTTATGAGAACATTCCCAGGCTGGAAGGTGAGGGCGAGTTTCCGTCTATTCAACCACACGAGGTTCTACGCGCAGCTCACAGACAAAAGAAAAAGCCCCCGGACCAGACGGGGTTCCCCCTGAGGCAGTGAAACTTCTTTTTACGGAGCATTCTGAGATAGTAGCGGACTCTTTTAATGTCCTACTCAAAAGCGGCACTTTTCCGCTATCCTGGAAGCGTGCTGAAGTCGTCCTTATTCCCAAAGGAAACGGGGGATACCGGCCGATATGCCTGCTGAGTGCGCTGGCAAAAGGATACGAGGCCATAATTGAGGAAAGACTGAGGCTCTTCGCAGAGGAACACGGCCTGCTTTCGGACACACAATTACGGCTTCCGCAAGAACCGGTCAGTCCTAACTGCAATACAACGCGTTGCAAGTAGGGCGGATTCGTTACGAAGTTCCACCATACAGGCACGGCAGCTCCTCCTAGTCGCTCTCCTAGACGTTAAGAATATCTTCAACAGTCTACCTATGGAAAACAATTCTGGACACACTGATACGAAAAAAAGTCCCCTCGTATCTGGTAAATGTAATTTCCAGTTACCTCAAAGCACGAACAGTTGTCAACGGCCAGGTCAGCTTTCAAATGACAGGCGGGGTCCCTCAGGGGTCTATACTTGGCCCACTTCTCTAGAATTTGGCTTACGACAACGTCCTCCGTCTGACAGGCCTGCCCAAAGGAGTGGACACAGTAGCCTATGCCGACGACCTGGCGATAGTCGTGCAGGCTAAAACTGCCGACGAACTTGAACTAAATATGAATAAAGCTGTTTACCTAACGTCAGAGTGGATAAGCGCAGCGGGACTCAGACTGGCCCCTGAAAAGAGCGAAGCAATACTCCTCACAGGGAGCAAGAGGATCCGTCCGCTCACTCTACAGCTTGACCGCGAGAATATTAAAATTGTAAAGGAAGTCCGCTACCTCGGGGTCACACCGGATACAGCGATGAATGGCCTCAGCCATATAAAAAAAAGGCAACGACAAAAGCCAAGGCAGTGTGTGCTATAGCCAAGATTCTGCCGAACATCCATGGCCCCCGGGCCCGCACAAGGGCACTGCTAGTGACTGTCGCGGAATCGATTGCATTATTTGGAGCGCCAGTTTGGGTGAGAGCAACTCAAGACGAAGAAAGCGAAACAGATTCTACGGAGGACCCAGAGGGTGGCAGCCCTGAGGATGATCCAGGGGTACCGCACAGTCAGCACGAATGCTGCTCTGGTGCTGGCAGGGTCGATCCCCTGGGATCTTAAGGCACTCGAAAAAAGGAAGCGACTATGGGAATTAGGTGCCCCTACCCGAACTGAAAAAGACAGTGAAAGAAACGACACAATTAAGACATGGCAGGAGGAGTAGGACGCCATCCCCCCGGGGGTCCTAGAGGATCCCTGCACGTACTGCTGCCAGATATCAAGGCATGGATAGAGAGGCCTGGGGGAGACCTCACCTATCACCTCACCCAAATCCTCACAGGACACGGAAACTTCAACTCGTATTTGTCCCGAATTGGAAAGGCTTCGTCGCCGATATGCGTATTTTGCCAAGAGGCACATGAGGACACTCCAGGTCACATACTGCTGCAGTGCTCGGCCTGGGAGGCTGCGCGGTTAAGGGCAACCAGACTCGTCCGAGTGAAATGGGCCAGGGAGGGAGACCCACACCACGAGGTCAACGACCCACCTCGGTCCAGCTTAACAAAGTTTACAGAATACATTGTCTCCAGTGAGCAGGCCTCGAAACTGGGAGCAGCCACGGCATAAGAAGTCCTCCAGAAGAAACATGAAAAGTGCAAAGAAAGACAGGCACAACTACGGCTTTAACCTGAATGCATCCATAGAGAAGCGCAGCTCGAAGAAAACGGGCTCGCAGGTGTTAGACAAGTGCTGGATCCTCTGGGCGACCCCAGCCAATTGATCTAAAAGGGCGCTCGCCATTTCTCCTGAGGTGCAAGGGGGGGTGCGTTTACCGGGTATGGGTTTCAACGGAGTAACATCCAACCGTTGGGGTCGAGTCCTACACTGCTAGAGATAGAGACTCATAGCGATAGTGCGTAACTGCATTTAATACCTCCTCCACAAAAAAAAATTATTACAATTGTGGTGTATGAACGTTTATGCCAGGTTCATCCTGCTCTGATTTGCTGTACATGGCTTCCACATGAAGATCTGTATTCGAGAGAAGTTCCATGAAATTTCCTCGTTATGCTTGTGCAAACTTTGCGGGAGACAGTGTGACTTATATCACCTTCAACGATGCGATAGAACAGTTCCGTTGACTCGACTTTTAGAACCGTGGTGAATATATGTATATGTGAATGTGTGCTTTCTCTGTACGCGCAATATTGTAAACCAACCATCGGTTAATAAAGCTATTATGTATGTATGTATGTATTATCATCCTGCTCTGGTCGCCTTCTGTCAATTCATGGCGCCTAATGGAAGCCACATTTCCTCTACAAATGACCAAAGACATTATTATTATTATTATTATTATTATTATTATTATTATTATTATTATTATTATTATTATTATTATTATTATTATTATTATTATTATTATTATTATTATTATTATTATTATTATTATTATTATTATTATTACTATTATTATTATTATTATTATTATTATTATTATTATTATTATTATTATTATTATTATTATTATTATTATTATTATTATTATTACTATTATTATTATTACTATTATTATTATTATTCTCACGTCCGGAACCAACATACATAAGAGCATTTACTTTTCCAACGTACATCAATTTTCTGGAACTACTATGTAAAGAGTTGTTATAGAAATGCGAAGCACTGATTAATCAATACGCAAACCTATAAATTCATGGCGGAGTTATTCGTTTTAAGTGTGTCTCAAGACCTAAGAAGATGAATACAAGAAAATATATGCAAAAAAGCTACTCAGTTTTGCAAGTAACATATGCTAAGGATTTAACACGGACCAAAACGTTCCCTTGCATGTGTCATGTTTGGATATCGGTCGCACCTTTTACCTAACAAAAAATGTATGTCAAGGTAGAGTGCAATTTGTCAGAACAAGCAGCCTATCCTTCTAGAATACTGCAACGCTTTAGCCTAGGTCCATGATTATAAACAATTTTTATCCTTCACTTGAAAATAAACGCTGACATGACTAGCTTATGTTCACAAGTTATTATCTTTTACAACGAGGATCGTAGGCTGGAGCTCCAGAAATATATAAGTTGCGTATTATTAAAAGTTGTACAAGAAAATGCAATAAATAAAATATAAGATAATAATAATAATAATAATAATAATAATAATATAATAATAATATAATAATAATAATAATAATAATAATTTTTGTAAAAAAAAATGCGCACTTATGAAAAACTCAAATCGACGACGCAAAATACCAGCTTCATGAGGTTAAAGTTTATCTACAGGCTTAAGATTCCACACGTATGGTCAAAACAGCTCTAGCTGCGTCGTGCTTGAGCAATTTTATTATGTGAGCATTGATTATTTAAGACGTTAAGGACTTTCTTAAACTAGGCAAGGATAGCCGTAAAGGAGCGCGAAAAACACTGGAGAGAATATAAACTAACGAAAACTTACAAAAGTTTTTTAACCGTGACTACTCAGCGTTCAAAAATCAAACGCCAGTCATATTATTGTTTACAGGTTGATTTGTTTACAAGGAAGACTAAAATCAGCTGCTCGATGAGACTGCTATATGTATACAGTTCCGTTCGTCGCCGCGGCAACCGGCTTAATACCCGACCGCGCTCTTCCTCCCAAGGCCAACGCCCTGCCCCGCAGCAATACGATTCACTTCCGGGGCACACTACAGTGTCACAGAGGATGTCGAAGAGTTTACCCTGATTAGTCAGAGGGGTCGCAACACGACACAAGGATCACCCATTGTGGGCTTCCGGTTCTCCAACACGCAGGTCTTCTCCATGAAATGACGCATGTTCCTAAAGCTCTACAGCTAAGCTACAAGCGCGGCAGGGCTCCCCACGTGAAGCTTGAAAAGCTCAGCAGATCCACAACAGACGTTCTGTTTGTCAACAAGCATAATGTGCGGCAGACAAAAGAGAGCCGCCCGCACCGGCTCGCGGATGCCGAAAAAACAGCAAGCATCATGACAGCCGCTAGCACATCGGGATCTCGAGAGATGGAGGCAGCTAGGGTTCTATTTGGATTGACGTGGCGAGCGTTGAGCGTTTTCACATATGCTACTGCAGCCCTAACGTTCCGCTTGAAGATGCTATTAAGCTTTTAGAAAATCTGACCTTATCTTTTACATTATTATTTAAATTATAACAGGTGCTTCTAATGCCTTTTACCGTGCGTGAGGCTCTATCGCCAACCGGAGAGGACACGTAGTCCTGGATGTATTGGCGGCTTTAGACCTAGTTGTTCTCAACACCTTCCTTAGGCTGGGCCTCTTGTTTAAGAGTTGATTATCACGCGCCTGACAGAAGCTCACTGAATTTTAAACAAGGGAGTTCTTATTGACGAAGAATCACCAAGTAGCTGTCATATCATGGAATTCCACGTAACAACCAACCTGAAACTAGCGCCTTTAACGCATCGTCCGAAACGTGAAGGAGCCGCCGAGTTTCAAAAGTCCCGTGGGGTATGCATAAAATCGGACGGCCCCGCCATCTACGAGGACGGGCCTCCACAAGTTGTTTTGACCGCATTTGAAGCCCCCTCGGGCCGCGGAATGAATCCACGGACTCGCGGCACGCCAACGCACCGGTGGACGGAGGAGCTCTGACACCTAAGGAAAATAAGCGTTCGGGAACGACGCCTCTTTACCCGTGGCCGACGGCGTGCGCCCAAAGGGCGTCATCCTGCAGCATGACGCCGAGTATAAAAGACTGGGCTGTTTTAGATAGGAACATCTCTAGAAGCAAGAAACGCTCCTGAAGACATCTCTAGGTTAGAGGAAGTGGCGGAAGATCGGGCAGGAAATGCACTTGACTCTGATGATTAAAGTATAATAGCGGATTATCCAGAAGCTGCTGCCGCCGCGGCGACATGCTGTCAGATAGACCGGCCGTAAAGGGCCGCTCAACCACCGACGCCATAAAGCAGATCCAGACGCAGGCTGAACCCCTTCGCAATTCCCCCGCCTAAACAACGGAATTTTACTGTCAAAAAACGCGTTAATTAGGTTACCGTAGAGAATCATTTCTCTTTTACTTACGGAAAATTATATTAAACTACCTGCATTGCAGGACAGTCCAGTCCTACGGAACGGTTTTTTACATGACTGCTGGGAGCCAGAGCTTCACGATTGGACCCTGCTAGAGTTAGAACGCACAATGGGCCTGCGGCTGAGGAACCTCCCTTGGTCAACAACTTACCTACGCGGATGACATTGTCCTAACCGTCAAAGCTGGAACCCCGGATATGCTGCAGAGTCGTGCCAACCAATCACAAGGCGCAAACCGGCGAGACTTGCTTTGCCTCTGCAAGAAGATGCCCCGTCCTTCACCTCCGTCTAGAAGACCAAGAGATCGCACTCGTAAACAACGCAAGGTATTTCGGGGTTACCCGGCAGGGGTCTCGGTGATACTGAAGGCGTGCGGCGGATGACGGAGAAGGCAACAAGACAGCCAATGACTACACAAGCCTATTCCCAATCTATATTTAGGGCCACGGCAGATGAGAAGCGAATCATTATGTTTGCGGCCGGGTCAGTCACCTTGTACAGAGCTCCGCACTAGCCCAGAGACGCAC